>OX442364.1:7825906-7933406 GCA_949357725.1 Hyperoplus immaculatus | reverse complement strand
TGTGTGTGTGTGTGTGTGTGTGTGTGTGTGTGTGTGTGTGTGTGTGTGTGTGTGTGTGGTTACAGTGAAGGCAGCTCCACCCTGTCACAGTTCCTTATGAATACAGCGTAGAAAGGGCAGTAAGAGAAGACAGTCGGTAAAAGGACAATCAGACAGTCACACAATGAGAGTCAGTCGCTCAACAGCCACGGCAGTACAGCGAGTAATGACTGCTTCTATTTCAGTCTGTTTGGACAACACACTGCCCTGCAGACCGAGGACACACGCCCTTTTCTTTCCCCCTCTTGCTTTAAATCTCTCTTTCTTTTTGTCCTTTGCCGTCTCTAAATCCTTTCTTTTTCCACCTCTCCATCTTCCTTTTCTTTCTCTGCCTTCTATCCTCTGGACTCCTCTCTAAAAGTGGAGATTGTTTGGTTCAAAGTATTGAAAATAACAAATTTTTATTTGAAAATTTTACAAAAGGCACATTGAAATTGTACTTTTAGCATATCCCCTCTCAAGTGTTAGCGCAGGGTCAGCCATTTTAGAGATGGTTGGCACCATCCATGAAATACCAGCCACCACTAGTTGTTACGCATAACACCCTCCTTTCCGACGCCAGGGATCGAAACAGCAACCTCATGGTTTTTGGGTCGCCCCCCTTTCTTCTAGGCTGTCCTATCACACCTAAAGATGGTGGTATAGGAGAGACATACAGTCGCAAACAGACAAGGTTAAATACAATGAACACCTAAATCTAAATTTGGGATCTTTTATTTATTTATTTATATAAACAAAGTAGTCAAAGATCTCAAAATTGACCAGTGCTTGAAAAAAATAAAAGTTTTGTGTCTTTAGTGTTTCGCCTTAAGAGCCTCTCATGCCATTGTGAAAGGGGGAGAGAAGAGTGCACATAGGCCGATGTACAGTTATACAACAGGTCATTACATCCAGCCAATCCGATTGATGGAGGAGGGTAGAGCACGTCTTATACAAAGATTAGCTCCCAGCCATTTCTGTTCATAAACCAAAGTTCCTGATGGTGTTCTGATCCGGGACTGTGATTTATTGATACTAATTGAATATGTCTTCCTCTCATTCCTTCACTCTGCATCCTGCTGTCATCCCATATAAATGCTTCGGGCCGCTTCCTCGCTTCAGCGCAATCTGTTTTTTAACGACACGTACGAAAACCTTAGTGTGAAAGAGCATTGAGCTCCCGGGGAGAAAAACAGCTGTACCCATCCCATTACCTCCCCTCCTGAAACCTACTCACCTGCCCTTTGTTGAAAGATGGACAGCAGAGACCAAACAGCACTAACACCTGGATTGACAGTTACATATTGGTTAGTGTTTGTGTGAGCATGTGTGTATCACCATAAGCGTTTAATATGCTAAGTAGGCACAGCTAACACATCTCTCCAAACAGAAATATTTCCAATATTATAAAGAAAGGCTGACATTGTGCATTTGGTGGAGTTTTATAACAAAAAAATGCAGGAATCAGTCACCTTTGATGAAGTGCCAAAACACAGATTTTTTTTAAAACTTTCTTTTAGCTAAATTTTTTGTCCCCAACAGCTCGTCATCCAATGACCTAGCTCTTTGGCCACTTAATACTTCACTGTTGTTCACCAGATAATTGCTAACTTTGTCTGTTAATGGCGTATTTGTTTATTAGTGCTTGTTCGATGAAATCAGCTCCCTCCAGAAATGGATTGGTGAGAGCCGAGAGACTGAACCAAAATAATTAGGCTGTAAAAAATAAAACAATGAGCTGGAGGACTCACAGAGTACAGGGGAGCTTTACGGTTAATTCTCCACAGCCCTGTCACTATGAGCATTTGACCAATGGTTGATATGAAACAATTGTATTTGAGCACTTTTAAAACTGTATGCCAAGTGGGATATTTACTTGGTGTAAATATTGATTCCGATACAATAGTATATGACCTAGAGGAATGTAATGTTGTTTTGTAGAAATCTGAAATAAATGCTATTGTTTAATAGACAAAAGAAGCATAGTCCTGCTACCTAGAACTGGATACCTGGCAGTGCACGCTGGACAAGCCGAGGTTTGTCCCCCAGCAGCCACCATAGTCAAACTTACAAAACACCTTGTGGCGCATCATAAACCGGCACAAACTGTCAGATGGTTTTGTGGGCTCTTTAACTTTTTAAGTCCTGATCATTATTATTATGACTGCTGGCACAACCACTGTTATTAGTCTCCGCTCTTCGACAAAAACCCTTCATTCACTAAAAGCATTTCTGGAATTCTGCAGCACGGCCTAATTTTCAGGTTGATAAGTATTTCTGAACTTAGATTATGAGCATTGGACATGATGCATGGCTCATAATTTTAACCTCATATGAGGAATATGAGGTTAAAAAAAATGTTTTTTAATATACAACATTTTTTTTAATATAGGGGAGAGTGGCCTAAGTTGTGCAACTTTTCACTCAAAGTGACTTTAAAGTAAGGCCTTGACAGTAAAGTCTCCAACTCAAATATGTACATATATTTCAGGGTGTTGTGCATCCCTGGCAATAAAAACTTTGGATCTGGAATAAACTGTTGAATAAATATAGCTTTTGGAAAAAAAGTTGTCTTGATGCACAACTTGCCCCCGGTGTGGTGTAAGTTGTGCGGTTGGAGAGAATACTATGGGGTGAATTGTGCCATTGATATATATCCCATAAACTGTAATGCAAGACAAATCCATTAGACAATCACTTATTTAAGGTTTATTTAAAGTAAATAGTTGACAAAGATTGAAGGACAATTTTCTTAAACAAGGCCTAGCAGATCTAATGGTTTTACCTGCAAAGCTCACAATGACAAAGTCACCATCATCATCTTTCTGGCCATCTGAACTCTCATCAGTGGTGTCGTTAAGTGGAATTGAGATGTCACTCTCTTCTGAGCTACTGTAGACAATCACTTTCTTTTGGTGACCAGCGTATACAGCCATGCCACTGGCACAACTCTCAGAAATGCACTTTGCACTAGTTGCTCCGTGCTTGTGGAACCAACTGCCACCTGACAAATGTGATTCCCCTACATTTCTGCCTTTAAATCAAGGCTCAAAACCCATATGTACACCCTGGTGTTTCCTCCCCATTAACTATCTTACCTCTGCACTACTATCTGTGTTTATGTGGATGTATGGGCTTTACGTCTTTTATTTTGGTTATTGTTATTTTACCTTCATTGTTTACCTACTGAATGCACTATGTACAGCACTTTGGACAGTGCAAACTGTCATAAATGTGCTTTTATAAATACATTTTACTTACTTACTTACTTATAACTCACCCAGGCCCTTTGGCACAAATCACCCCTATCCCAGAAATTTGGATAATAAGCATGATGCAGCAATTTAGGGCTGACATCGTGCTAACTGTATAGACTCAAAATGTAGCATACCAAAGCACTAAAACATGTGTCAAATGTTTTCAAACGTGTCTATAATTGTTCAGACACAATAATCAAAAAACCTTGATCATGGAAATTTTACTTTGAAAGGCAAAACACAGTTTTTTGAGCTTAAATGCGCTTATATCTTATTCCTTGTGTCTCCCTTCTTTACAGGATGAATCAAATGGATGGCTCTTCTTAAATATGTGATCACATTTCCAATTTCTTCCACGGTTTTCTAGAAACAAGGGGTTGCACAACTTCCAAAATGCACAACTTAGACCACTCTCCCCTACATACTATATTTTTTTATGTATTTTAACCTTTTGTTGACAGTTGAGAAGAGAGAGAACAGAGTGGAAATTGGGAGAGAGAGGGTGTTGACATGCAATAAAGTTCCACGTGTCTGATTTGAAACCGTGACCATTGCAACAAGGGCTGAGCCTTTATGGTAGGCGCTTTACCCACCACACCACGGAGCACCCCCAGTCTTATTTTTCTCCATATGATCATAACTGACCTGTAACAGCAAACGAGCCCATCAACGAAAAGAACACTATTTGTATAAAGTTATTATTTATGCCTTTGCACGGGTGCGATTTTTCCCAGAAACTCATAAAAAATAACGATTGACGGCAGGCAGACTGGAACATCCCTCGTTTCCCGAATGGCACTAAATCAAAGTTGACTTTGCTTCACCATCGTCATATTATTATTATAAATCTTAACCCACTTCGCGGTGCAACCTCTTTCACTCTCTTCCTAAACAAAGGTTTTACCTATTTTATTAAATTTTTAATTTTTAATATCTGCCTACTGAACTAAAGTAGCGTGCATCCTTTCAAGCAGGAGATCAGAGTTTGCTTTCTCTCAAAGACCTTCAACAAAATTTTTTGACTTATAAAAAAATTATTTAAAGTAATTGAGAGTTAAAGCTGGGGTATATGATTTCTGATTGGTCAAAGTTAACATGAGCTGACACTTTGACCGATCAGAGCGAGGCTCCGATTCTCTGTCCATATTAGCTGTTGGGACTGTCCATTCACTTTGGCATGACATTGCTGGTGTAGAGCGTGTCAGGGAGGGACCATAGGTGAGGGACCAAGCTGCTGTCACTCAAGAGGCCGCGCCCCTAATTATTTGTAATTTTAACCTCCAATAGAATAAAAACTAGCATGGTCCAAAAAATATTCACCCCCCTCAGTGTTGTCATGGAGATATGACCTCAACATACAGACTAGAATGTTTGTTTGGACCAGGCCTTAAATAGGTTTAATAAAGCTGTGAAAATGGTACACTGGGGTTTACCGCTGAATTGGCTCTCAATAAATGGTTAATAAATGGATTTTTTGGTTCTGTCACCGTTTATTAAGCAATTCATCTTCACCTGCCAATGTGAAACAGTTCCTTAGCTGCATGAACCTCAAACAAAAGAGCACTGTGAACGTCTCCTATAAAGGAAAAAGGTAAGGCAAAAAAAAAGCTGTAATATTTAAAATTAAAATTAAAAAATGTAATAAATTGATATATGCAACATGTGTAACATTCTTGTCAGAGGATCCGACTGCATTCAGCAGCAATGTACTTTGGCCTCCAGCCATTGCCACTATCCTGTCTGTCACCACTGATGCTAGTATCACTTAGAGAAACAGAAGTGCCGGTAATGACAGCAAACGCTTGCTGGTAAACACTTTTAACTAACATCTACTCAGAAGCAACGTGTCATTTGTCCAGTTTTCAGGAATGGAGGTGGATGTTATGTTAGCATGAGAAAAAGCGTCTCCCCCCCCTTACTCGATGACTTTAATCCACACACACACTCTCATAAGCAGCAGGTTTGAGATGTTGGAAGATGGAAGTCAAAGGTCAAGTTGCAAACAATCTCTGCTCCCATAGAAACAGTTTGCATTTGTTTCAATGGTCAGCATTGCTCTGTTTTTATTATTCAAATAAAAGTTATGAGTAAGAGATGGATCCTAAGTCTATTGTCTCAATAATAGCTTTGAATTTATTCAACCAATCATTATAAATGCATTTAAGCTCAGGAATCAGGGAATAGACATAGGAGCTTGGTTGAAATGGTGTCCCTCTGTTGGACTGTGTAAGCTGCATTTACTGTAATGTTTGAATACTTAATTTCAAATAAAGGCAATGATATACATGATTTTCTATGTACTAGTACTGTGTGTGTTTGTGTGTGTGTCTGTGTGTGTGACATCTACATGTCAAATGTGTTAACAGACATATGTGAAACAATCTTCACAGCTTCTTAACAGTTGTCTCTGCCTTTTTCTCACCTACAGTGCAGACTGTGTGCATTTGTGTGTGTGTGTGTGTGTGTGTGTGTGTGTGTGTGTGTGTGTGTGTGTGTGTGTGTGTGTGTGTGTGTGTGTGTGTGTGTGTGTGTGTGTTTGTGTGTGTGTGTGTGTGTGTGTGTGTGTGTGTGTGTGTGTGTGTGTGTGTGTGTGTGTGTGTGTGTGTGTGTGTGTGTGTGTGTGTGTTTCATTCAAGTACATTAGACTGAGAGTAAAAGAGTGTCAAAGTGCTCACAGATCAGCTGTTAAGAATCTCCTCTACCTGATCAGAATTCTTTCTTGCAGACGAAAAAAAGAGTATAATACATACTTTATGGGTCACATACATTTAAAAGTATTGTCATCTGGCTGTACTCTACACACAGTTGAAGCTAAGTTGCCAAACAATTGCCTTTTTCCGGGCTGGAAGTTATGATAGATGTATTGGTTAGGATGTGGCCCAGTCTTTCTTTGAAATCTGGTGGGGAAAATAATTATCATATACCCCCACTTTATTCACTAACCTGCTACGTGTTCTTCAGTGTACGCAGAGCAGACACATACAGTATTATCATAGGACATACTGTACATAGCAAACAGTGATGCAAACATCTGTATGGGCCAGTTGAACTGAGCCCTTGCTTGCAAAAGACTCAGCTCTCTTTCCATTATTGAATTGATATGCCACGTAGCGCCAAGTTTCTTTTCATTGGCACAGAGGTTAAACGGTGCAAAATTTCAATGGCAAGAAATGTTGGTCTCTCAAGGTGATCCTGGATAATAATGACTTTCCTTGTTATATTAAAGTAGTAGTTGCATTAATACTTTTTCTGTTTTCTGTAGAGTCTCTGTACCTCCTATGCGACATATAAGGCTAATTAATATCATTTCAATCTCTTCTGCCTTTCCTCCTGTGCAGGAATCCCAGACATTTCCATGGTTTTCCTCCATACTGCTCTGCCAGGGAAACATTGGAAATTACACAGTTAGGATTTTTTTGCCCTGCCGATTGCTCAGACTTTATTGCTGTATGAATGTGCACGGCTTTAATTAGATCATTCTATGTGTGTGTGTGTGTGTGTGTGTGTGTGTGTGTGTGTGTGTGTGTGTGTGTGTGTGTGTGTGTGTGTGTGTGTGTGTGTGTGTGTGTGTGTGTGCGTATGTGTGTGTCTTGCGTCTCTGGGGTCAAACATACTGTTCTTGTAAGAACTGATGTGACCTTCCAACATGCTAAAGATAACTCCCCAATCAACTCCCAACTAATTACTCAAAGCTTTGGGCATGCAGTGCCTGCTGTGAAATACTGTTTTTAAGAACCAGAGCCTTCATGTGCATATATAGATCTAGAGAGAAAATTTACCCGATTATGTGCTCTTTCATTAAGTTCACATTAATTTTTTTTTGGAATGAAAAAAGGCTCAATCATCACCTCCGTGAAAACAGCAGACTACACAGAAGTATGCATGTTGATACATTTGTTTTGATCAAGAAAATGCCATTCCTTTTTTATAAATAGTTTTTTTTACTCTTTTATTACCACAATTACAGCAATTTTGAAATCATTTTCGCAACAAAAATAAACTCTTTCAAGGTTCCAATGACCCATATCATTCCACATGGCATAGAAAGCGCATTATTCACTCTGGAATGCGCATATCAAGATAATGTTTTTTGGAAAGCTGTTCTGAAGTTGCATTTTTGAAACGCTGGAAGATGTATTGGTGGGTTCTACGCTGTTTTAATTCATGTGTTGATCAGCCAAGAGGAGGCCGGGGTTAGTTTGATCAAAATATGTGCTCAGTTCCCCAATGGATTCCTTTTGCTTGTGCCCTGGGTCACAGGTCAACATAGGAGAACCTGCATGTTTGTAAAGTCCAGAATGTGTCACTTAAAAAACAATATTAATAAAAAACAGCCTCCTGTTAATGTTGCATTAAATTAGGAAGAGTATTCACTTTTTGAGGAAATCTAAAGTGACCAACATCTGAAAACAACATATTTTGTTAACTTTGTTGGTGTTTTTCTTATTTATTGTTTGTTAGTAAATGTATTCATGCCGGTCCTATGTGACTACTCTGTTTTGGACTCCACCAACTTCTCAGGAAAATGTTAAGCTTTTTAGCCTCTTAATGCTCTACTAGCTTCATTTGCCTGGGCTTTATCTGGTGCTGAGCAGGTAGCGCATGGGATTTAGAACAGAAAATGTAATAAAAGAAAAGCGATGAAACGATAGGCTTAACGCTGCTATAAAGCTCCTAAACAGCTGAGGGAAGCTACTGTCCCTTTTGATGAACAAATAGTCATGTGACCCCTTGTGAATGTAAAAGTAGAGCTCGTAGAAGCGTTAAAGTCGTCCTTAGCGCTTGCATTAACATCGACCACATACTGTGTATTACAATCTGTATTGAAGCTTTCTTTTGCTTTCTTTTGCTTTCCATTTTCTTACATGCAGCGCAAAACTATACAGTGTAACTACTGTGTAAGATAAGTGTTTAAAGTCTCTCCAGACTTTACTGCTTGCATACGACTAGACTCATTTCTGTTACGTGCCTAAACTCGACCCCATATTTCAACTCGAGTCTTTATGATGTATAAATGACGATTACTTGACACACACACACACACACACACACACACACACACACACTGTGGGTTATACACAATTTGACTGCTCGCTGCGAGTCAGCTGACAATGCCACATAGTGAAAATACAGTTAAACAGCCATGAGCTAAGTCTCGATGATGTGTGCTGCCCGAAAATGAGAGCAATGCGTTGGTTTTTTTCGTCATATATTCATTGGCACAAAGGCATGATGTGCGTGTTGCTCTGTGACGCTGTGAGGATCTCATCAGAGCTGGCAGTTTATAACCGGGGAATGATGAGGTGGCGCTTTCCTCCCTTTCTTCTTCTTCTCTGCTTCTCTTTCTTCCTGAAAGACAGTTTGCATTCCATCCTCTTCCCTGTTAGAAAACACACACACACACACACACACACACACACACACACAGAGAGAGAGAGAGAGAGCGAGAGAGAGAGAGAAATAGAGGAGGAGTGAATTAGAGGCTTGCTTGGCCAGCTTCAGACTGTGCAACGTGTCTGCTGCTTGTGGATCAGATGGCAGAAAGCTGCTGCTCCTCTGCTCCATAATGTCTGCTTTCTGCCTAATTACAGCTCACCTGCAGCCTGGCCGGCGCTGCACACAGCTGAAGGAATCGCACATCGCAGTCGCTTAGAAGGGGGCTTTTATTATTTAGAGCCAATAACAATCATAACGTCGTCTGCAAAACCCTACAATTGTGTAGGTATTTCAAAACAGGGGCCGAATGCTGCTCCCCCAAAAAAAATGCAAACATCTGGTTTGCTCATAAAAAATGGTGAACGGCTGCTTCTCCCAAACATCTATCTATCTCTTTATCTATTTATTCATCCATCCATCCATCTATCTATTGATCTATCTATGTATCTATCTATCTTTGTATCTACATCACGTGTCATTTAGGAGACACTTTTATCCAAAGCGACTTACAACTGGAGGTCTATCTATCTATCTATCTATCTATCTATCTATCTATCTATCTATCTATCTATCTATCTATCTATCTATCTATCTATCTATCTATCTATCTATCTATCTATCTATCTATCTATCTATCTATCTATCTATCTATCTATCTATCTATCTGTCTGTCTATCTGTCTGTCTGTCTGTCTGTCTGTCTGTCTGTCTGTCTGTCTGTCTGTCTGTCTGTCTGTCTGTCCGTCTATCTGTCTGTCCGTCAATCTGTCTATCCATTTACATGAGTTTTTCTTTGGCCTTAAGTCAGCAGGTACTTATCATAAGATATCTCCTCTGCACCGACTGAAATGCTTCCAACATAAGCGCACAGTTGACTTGAAAGCCAAGGTTTGCATGTCATTCCCCTCTCTGACCCATTTCATCTCTGTCTCTACTCTCTACACACTTTCTAATAAAGAAAGAAAATGCCCAAAAATAACCTTAATCTGCACCTTAGCATCAGTATCACTCCATGAGTGTGTACACATGCATCACTCCACAAAGACACCAAATTGGAGTCATGACTCTTGAACCGTAGGTCAAACCCTGGGATGTAAAGTGTGAAACTGGTATGTGCCTGGGTTAAATGGTGCCTCCTATTTGACAAATGTTTATTTGACTAGAATTCATTATAGTATAATCAGTATAAATCTGCTGCTGGTTTGATCACATCATAGATTTACCCTCATGAACTCTGCATGTCTTTTAAGTCCCATGCGGAGGTTTTGAGATATCCTTTGAAATTCCTGCCTCCAGCCTAATACAACAGAGATGAATGAACGGTGATTACATTTGAGGTGCAGCAGATCACAGCATTAATTGAATGCATTTCAAAAATTGCAAAGTATCCCTACAGAAACAATTATGGACTCTACTGATCCCAAGACGACGAACCATCTAAACTTTGGCCACTCTTGAACCTTCCTCTATTGCCACCACCGGACTCAGGTTCGTGATTATACACGAGACAAGCTGAAATCCAATGAACTGCTGGTCTCAGGCCAAAGTATCACTTTTGCACTCAAATTGGTCTGAGATCGATCAGGCAGATTTGCATATTTGCTAAGCATGTTCATGGTCCCTAGATAAGGTTACATTAGGTCTGTATGCACCAAACAGCTTACAGATAAAAAAAAAGCTGATGAAACATTTAGCAAATAGGTTCTCAGACAAAATAACTTTGACATAATGCTAATGTTGCTCCATAACTGCTGTTATGTGTAAGCAACCGTTAACCAACAAGTTTTCCATATCAACCTAAAAGGTGAAGATAGGTGGTGTTCTGGTGGTGTAGTGGGCGGAGCACATACCATATTGGCTCAGACCTCGTCGCAGTGGTCGCGAGTTCAATTCTGACCCTTGGACCTTTACTGCATGTCATCCCCTTCTCTCTCTCTCCCATTTCCTCTATCACTTGAACTGTCAAATAAAGGTTGACATCCCTGAAGAAGTTAAAAAAAATATTTAAAGGTGAAGATATGTTAATGTTTTGTTCACAAATTGTTTCTGCTGTCCCCTAGTGGCCTAAAAACTTGGTTATTGCAGGAACTAAATGTCTTTCACTCCGACATTATGTAAAAACGCATTTACAATGTTTGGAAATTGACCAAATAAAGGAGTTTTGTCTTTATGGTGACCAATTGTTTGTGTGAGGGAGCTGAAACACGTTCTTATAAAAACATAGTTTAAGATTGGTGCCTGAGGTTGTAGCATGATGGCAATCCGCAACAAGAAACACATGATTTGAAAGTCAAGTGAACAATTCAAACAACCAGGCCCTTCAGAACCTGAGGTCAGACTTGAGTGACCTGACTTAGCTGAAGACATAAAAAAAATAAAAGCTAAGCTAAACCTACAAACTAAAGCAAACACCCCTAAGCCTGTAGCCATGTAGCAGCGCGTTGACAGTCTGACAGCCAAAACCTTACAAAATCTTTGGAAAACTAGAAAAATTAAGACAATATCTACCATCTACAAGCAATACATGAAGTGACGGTCAGACACTGCAGGTGAATTTGGCAAACATGGTCACTTTTAGAGATCATCATGAAACTTTGCCAGATGATTACTTCCATTAAAAATATTATTTTTTTGTATCAGTTTTGTCAGAAATCTTTGAATAAAAATACGCCTTTGGCAATATCTAACTAATTATGTTTACATTTGCATCTCTTTTAGACAATTGTATATGTGAAATATACAGATGCAAACAGAAAAGGGTTAGTCAAATAAACACCTTAATGTACACTTTGGACCTTTGATTTTTTACAAGCATGAAAGAAGACATGTTAGAGAAGCAAAATAGCCTTGAAATAACAATGTTTTTGCCTGCATGGTCTCACCTTAAGACAAGTTCCAAGAACCTATAGCTGAACACCAAATCACAACACAACAGAAACTTGACAAAAAAAGGTTCAAGTTCTGAGACATTAGCTGGTGAACTAAACCTTTACTAGAACTAGAACTGCTCTGAAGCCACACTAGCCAAAAACTGTGTTCAACTTCAATTTCAAGTAAAATCAAAGTTAGGAAGTAGACAATGTGGATGAAAGCCATGGCTGCTGCTGCAGCAGGAGAAGATCCTCCTCCGACCCGCCGATGCTCTTCAGGATCGGGTTTCATCCTGCTCGGCCCCCCCTGCCTTCTCCCATCCAAACTCCAACCCCTCCTCTGCTTTGGAGTTATGGAAGGAGGGAACCTGCTGATTTTTCTCCTTCTTTCCCCTCTTTTCTTCTGTTTTTTTTCTCTTTGAAGGAGGGGTTCCATTCTTCTCTTCCCTAAACGTGAACGGCAGCAGCGTCAGGGTAACGACGAGGGTGCGCCCCCTAGTCGGCCCAGTCTTCTCCAGCACCTCCCAGATCTTCAGGCTCCCATATAAAAGCCCTGGTGGAAAGAGAGTGTAGGCAGTAGGGAGTTTTCTGCTGGGGTCAGGAGGATTGTGAACAGACGAGCGGACCCTGCCCCAAACACCCCGTGTATGAGTGGAGTGTAGCAGAAAAAGAAAGAAAACATCCCCAACCTTTTTTTTTTCCTCCCTCAAAGAGTCTACATGTCTAGTGGCTTCTAGACATGTTCAGCTTTGTGGACTTTCGGCTGGCGCTGCTGCTCAGCGCAGCGGTGCTCCTTGTCAGGGCGCAGGGCGAGGACGACCGTAAGTTTTCATCATCACTGTTGTACTGGAGCTTCTCAACCTTTTTTCTCTTTTTTGGTTTTGGAAAAAGTGGATTTTCTCTCTCCAAGGGGGTTGGACGGCTGCTGAGATCTTACTTTAGGCAGACAAGAGAAGAAAGGAAGGAAAAAAAAGTTTGAACTAGAAGTATGAGCTTTGATGATGTGTATGGCATCGTTTATCTCCACGTAGATACACTGACGCAGACATAGGTAGATGAGCTTGTGCAGCTTGAGGTTCAGACAGTACAGGGTGTGCGTAATGCATTGGGCATCTCAAGAAGGCCTCCCACTCTCTCTCTCCCCCTTTGGTTGTGTTTGTCTATGTCTCTCTATCCCCCACCCCCCACCCCCAACTCTCCCATGCATGCAGAGCGGGTTGCTGCAAGTTTTCCAGGCTGTAACTCCAGAGGAGGGCATTCTAAAGGAGACTGCTTTATCACATTTAAACCCAAAACCCTTTTAAGAAAATAACCACTAGCCTTTTATCCCCCTTCAAAAGGCCGGATACCTCAATGGCTTTTTTATCAATATGACACCCCTTAACTTTGCTGCCTGCAAATATCTTCATACAGGCCTGATTGATGTGGCAGAGTAATTTGCCTGGAGCTATGTGTTGAGCTTGCCAGGTGAGCGAGAGACAGTCACATAAGGGAGAGAACAGAGAGAGAGAGAAGAAGCTGAGCAGGCGTAGTCTTGTCTGCTGGAAAAAAAACATTTGACCTCTCCAGCCTGAGGAAGCCTCCTCTGTCTCCAAGTTTAGAGAGTGAAGAAGGAGAACTCACACAGAGTTTGTAAAGGCCTCTGGCTGGTGTTAAGGCACTGATATTTTCCTCCTGTGCAAAGACAAAGAAAAATCAGCTCAGCTCTGGAAAACAAGAACCAAAGGATCTTGAAAATGCAATTTTTCCAGATGTTCCTCTCTAGCCTGGAAAGGACCCAGCTGTCTGCCTGCCCGTCTGTCTGAAGCAGATGTGGTTTAAACCCTCTGAACGGTCTGGCAGCGCCACCCAGAGGCGCATCTCCGCTGCTGCAGACACATCTGGCCGCCACGTCCCCTCACCGCCTCCTTTTACCCTCCTCCTCCTCCTCCTCCTCTACTTCTTTCCACTCTTTTTTTTGTTTCCTCTAATTGCAAACACATGCGGACGCTGTTTCCACCAGTTGCTGCCAAGCCGACTGTCTGTAGCACTGCTGCTGCTTTTCCCTGTGAGCTCAGCACTTTGGCATGCTGGGAGATTTATAAGCCCCAAACGGGGGCCCCAGTTTGGGTTAGTCTTGATGAGAATCCCACAGCAGAGGAAGTAGCAGCAGCAGTGATGTAGCTCAGGTCGGAAAATGTGACATAGAGTTAGAGCAATGGAAGGATCAGGTTCTGTTTCTGGTAAAGGAGAAAGTAAACCAGTTGGAGACACATTTTGCTCCTTGCATAACATGCCTTTGCACTGGTGCCCTCCCTGTTACCTCAGGCCTGTCTTATTTCTGCTCCTCCAATACGTGTTCAAACCTTTCCCAGCAATCAGTTCCGAGATTGGGATTTGACATGTACTGATTTACAGATGGGAGAGTGAATATTGATGAACATTTATGTAAATATGTAAGATTCTGCAGTCTGTATGTGACTGCGTTAACCCATTTCCTTGGTTGTTGATTTGATGGACATGATTTTAGTGTCAATACAGCATTTTTGCTTAACGTATTTTTTACTGAACTTGAAGCACTTTATATTTTCCTTTAATGCTAAGAGGTATACACAAACAGGAACACAGGCCTGTATAGACCACAGTGTTCATAGAGTACATCAATATGATATACAATTCTATTGTTAGTTGATATGAGGGGACACGATTGGAGCAATTCAAAAGAAAACGAAATTGGTTGAAACCTCACTAGAATTATTGTTTATTTGGATGCAGATACAAACTGATGAAGTTGGGACAGTTTATATCAGGATATATTAGTTTATTTAATCATTTGTTAATTTGTTTTCTGTCGACTTTTTAATTGAAGCAAATTTACAACATTGGGTTTTCCTCAATGTCATGTTGAGGCCCTTGTGTTTTGTTGCGGTGTGGAGGTGTCTCACCTGCCTTCCCTTCTCTGTGTGTATGTCGCCCCCCTCAGGTCAGGGCGATATCTGCACCTTGGACGGCCAGGTGTTTGCGGACCGGGATGTGTGGAAG
This sequence comes from Hyperoplus immaculatus, assembly GCA_949357725.1. Classification (NCBI taxonomy): domain Eukaryota; kingdom Metazoa; phylum Chordata; class Actinopteri; order Uranoscopiformes; family Ammodytidae; genus Hyperoplus; species Hyperoplus immaculatus. Next base: position 7,918,805 of record OX442364.1, on the reverse strand, counting down.
CCGGAGCCATGCCAGATCTGTGTGTGCGACAACGGAAACGTGATGTGTGATGAAGTCATCTGCGAGGACATCAGCGAATGCCCCAACCCCGTCATTCCCATCGACGAGTGCTGCCCCATCTGCCCCGACGACAGTACGCTACAATTTTCTAATGCTCACTTTCTCCAAGAATGCCCCTATCGCAAATGTTTCATTTCAAATTAGTATTTATTTTAAAAAATTTTATGATAGTTTTCTCTTTACATGCTTCCTAAGGGGAAAGGCCAAAATATTCACACACACCAGACACACATAGATACGCACACACCAGACACACACACACACAAACCATTCTTGCTCATCACACCTTACCTCTCTCAAGCATGACTACATGCACTTCTGACCCCATTCACCCCAAAGTACACGTACACGTACACACACACATACACACACACACACACACACACACACACACACACACACACACACACACACACACACACACACACACACACTTGTTCTCTTCCAGCATCAGATATACACATATTCCTCCTGCTGTTACAGATGTAATGTTCTAAATGTACCACTTTCCATCTCCTTTTGTGTCCCCTCTCTCAGACGGCTACACATCGCCCGCTGTTGAGGTAAATATTGATTTTTCTTTGTTGATCGATTGCCTATCCAATGATGGTTCTAAATCTATCATTCCCTATTATCCAATGACAATATATTTTTCATGAGTATCATTATATGATTCAATGAAACAAGACTGACTTGTGCAATTGTATTCATTAAATATTGATTATTGATTATTATTGGATGGATCAATGGGACATAAGATCAAGTTAAAATCGCTTTTGACTAGATCTATAAAAATGAAATAAAATAATAATAATAATAATAATAATAATAATAATAATAATAATAATAATAATAATAATAATAATAATAATAATAATAATAATAATCATCATCATTTGAATCATATTCTGATATATTGTTGCATCATTTTGTGCTATCATACACAGAGACACTATTTTAAACACTTCTTTGTTTTCTCAAAAGGGACCCAGGGGAGAGCGTGGACCCAAGGGAGACAGGGTAGGTTCACGCTGTCTTCCTCTTATGATTCCATAATCAATCTTTTGATTTGTGATGTGTTGCGTGCTGTGCTCAAAGCCTGGCACTCTGAGCAGAAAAATTCCTGTGTGTCTATGAGCTGATGCGTTTGAATTCGGAAAAAGGAATTAATGTTAGAAGTCAAAAGATATTGAGGTATGCAAAGTAAAAGCACTGAAACTGCTGATGCAAAGAGTAGCTGTTCCAAAAGGCCTAATGTCTAATACGTTTACTGGCACTTTGTCCTGCTTCTATAACAGCCATTCGATGCATGTAAGCAGTACATTGCATTTGTAGTTACTTCAAACTGCACCGAAGGCTGCTACCTATACCTTGTTACTTTCACTTACACATGAATCAAGTCTCTATCTCCTGTTTCTAGAAACTCTTATGAAGAGAGACAAAGTAAAGGAAAGCCAGACATGTGCTTTTAACAGCTATGGGTTCATCCTTTACTGAGTGAGAGCGGAGACTGAAAAACATTCTGTGGTCAGGTTGAGACATGCAGACAGAGGGTGAAGCTGTTTGGAGAGGGACAGAGAGCAGAGACTTTGTGCCTGGTTAAAGGAATTAAGTGAGACACTGTGGGGAAGAGGTTATTTTGGGTTTTGAGCAGTTCAAGCATTCGAGAGTTATTTTTTCACAGAGGATTTTGTTTTTTTCTTCTTTGGGGGGATTTTCAAAACTTTAAAGGGTGGCTTCATGGCATATCTCCATCAGCTGGGTTTGGGGTTACTTTTGCAGTGGGGAGGCTATGTTTTACTTCAGATCAAATTAGCCTTTTATTTTTCATCTCAGGTCGAAATTATTTTTTAATTCTAATCATTTTCATGATGGGATTTGGATCAGCCAGCTGAAGAGACACATTTGGTTTAGCTGACAGGATGAAGATAATTTTAATAATAATAATTTTTATTAAATAATAATTTTTCATTCAATTTCACCTGCAACCGAGTGGGGGAGGCTACCTACAATCTTTAAATGAGTTTACTTTATTGATTATTGAATAGTATTCATAATATTATTATAGTAGAACTCACAAGCAGAACACTTTCCTATAAAATAAACAGTGGACTGTTTACTTACCCACTGCCTGTATGCTGATGAGGTCATATGTCACATGACCACCTTGAAGTCCACTCCCGTTTGGTCACATGGAAGGTCTCTAGGGGGTGTTTAACCATACTGCATCTCATCCAGGTGCAATCGTTTCATCACCATAGGAAGCAAATGAGCCTGGACGGACACACACATAGGAAAATAAAACATTATACTTAAGGTTATTATACACTGATGATGTCATGTGAGCTATGCGAGTGTGGCCACTGGAGCCCTGCATTCAGGTGACCCTTATAGTCTCTAGACTCTTAGGCCTGACCCTTTCTCTCTCTCTCTCTCTCTCTCTCTTCTGCAGGGATATGTTGGCCCTGCTGGTAACGATGGTATCCCCGGCCAACCTGGAATGCCCGGACCTCCTGGCCCCCCTGGACCCCCTGGCCTCGGTGGAGTAAGTTGTAGCCCTCTTGATTTTCTTAAATTTTTGTTATAAGAATCCAAATTGACTAGTAAGACACTAGACCAATGGCAGTCCCAATTCAGTTTTTTCTTCTTTGCTTCCCAGCACTCAAATCCCACTACCCATAATCCCCTTTGTTAGTTGGATTGTATATTCTTCCACCAGATGAACCGTCCAAGAAACGTTTGGGAATTACAAATGTTTTTGGCTGGCCTCACATGATTTTGGGATAAAAATAGACTACTCCAAGTGAGTGTGGCTTTCAGTCTAGGGTCAAAAGGTCAAAAGTTCATTAGGGTACATGCCCAGGAAAGGGGAAGTTAATCCTCAATTTCCATCCATATTTGCTTTACTAAACTATCACTTTAACTGACTCTCATTACAATTGATATGATATTAAGATAACATTCCCAAGATAATTTGGCATTCTTATGCCAAATCTACCATTTATTCACATGCTTATTTACTAGGCTAGCTAACCTGTCAAACCAGTCTAATTTACCATGCTTAATGTCGAAACCTGTCAATGTACTAACACGCTTCTTTACCACATACAGCTAATAGTATCACCATCTTATTTATTATGCTATGATTCAGTTTACAGTTGACTTTCTTGGTCATTTTTGGTCAACACTTATTCAGCAACCTTGCATTGGATCTTCCACTGGATAATATGCAAAGTAACAGTAGTAGAACGAAGCATGTTGTGACTGTTTATCATTGACTTCCAGCCAAATTCAGCATATTATAGCAATATCCCTTTAGACTCTGTCATTTGGCATGTGAATGTAAAATTGCCTTCACTCCTGACTGACCACAACATATCAACAGCAGATTATCATTCTAAATGACTACAGTTAGCCTGGATTTACCTGACCTCAAATTGGATATCGCCCTACCGCTTAAGAGTGCTAGTGTCTCAGTGTTCAAGCTGTTTGTCTAGACAAAATGATAGGATATTGTTGAACAAAGTAGGAAACACTCAACAGGGTTGGGCACTTAAATTCCATCTGACATGTTTTTGCTTTAGGTTTCCTTTGCATACATACTACATATTCATTTTCAGGACTTAGTACACTGAGATATGATTTACAATATCGTGGCTGACTAGAATGCCCCAGAAACTACTATCATATTTTGTTGGAATTATTAAAAAAAAAACAATATTAAATCTCTACATATGCATTCTAAAAGTCCATACACATATAGAGGGAGAGAACGGGTCTTGAGTTTGTTATGTACAAAGGTGAAACAGCATTGCCTCAGGATATTCATACCTCCTTTCTGCTTCTTCCAGAACTTCTCCCCTCAGATGTCTGGTGGCTACGATGACAAGTCTCCTTCCATGCCCGTGATTGGACCTATGGTAGGACACACACACACACACACACACACACACACACACTCTCAGTCATGGTGATGCAGCCTCTGACATTGCCTCTGTTTGTTTGAATGACAGGGCCCAATGGGACCCCGTGGTTCCCCTGGACCTCCTGGCGCAGGCGTAAGTACACCAGCTCCTCCTTCTATCAATTCAAAATGTTTAAAATCTGAGGTTTGCAGGATAGAGGATGAGAGGGCAGTGACATAAGGCGTTACATCTTGCATCATTGTGACATCATCGTGACATCATCATCATCAAGGTTCAAGGGTCAAGGGTCAAGGTGGCTTTATTGAACCTTGATGACCTTGATCATCTTCCAACTCTTGCACTGCTTTCCTTCCCAGCACTTGAGTTTGTTCCCTTATATATAGTTAGGACCTTTATATAAACTACAACAAAACAGTAGCGCTATCGAGATTTAGATATTCACCCCAGTATAAGGAAATCCCTGAAAATATCATAAGAATGGATCCAATCTGGACGTAGTAGCGATGTGTGCAGCGGGCTAGAGCAGGTCTGTGTGGCCTGACTTCACCCTAGGAGAACCACAGCTTGATTTGCATGCCACTCCATATTAGTGTTTATCTATTTCACTACAGAAATCACAATTCTGCCTTTTTTAATGAGCAAACAGCCGCCATGAAAGAAAGATACTCCACTGGCTGATGGACAGATAGCTGTAGTCCCCCTGTTTGAAGTGGTTCACACTGTATTATGCAATCATTTAGTAGAATAACTTAGCATCAGGGTGAATAAACTTCAAATAGCGAGGGCTTGTCAACATATTTGTCAACAGTATTGTTAGTGTAAGCACAGTATTGATGGTGTTCATGTGTGTTTTTCTACAGGGACCTCAGGGATTCACCGGCCCACCTGGCGAGTCTGGAGAGGCTGGAGCTGCTGTGAGTATTGTATTGGCTTCACACCACTGCAACAAATGCACGTCTACATTGCTACCCCGGTAGTTTGCAGTTTGTGCCCTTTCTCACCTCATTGTCCATCTTTGTCCAACAGGGTTCCATGGGTCCCCGTGGCCCCGCCGGCCCCTCAGGAAAGAACGGAGAGGATGTGAGTTCAGATCCACTCCTCTATTCACCACCTGTCATTTGGGTTTAGATTTTAAAAAAGGACTTTAGTCATCACCCTTCCTCATCCATCCCCATTCTCTCTCTTTCTCACAGGGTGAGTCTGGCAAACCCGGTCGCAACGGTGAGCGCGGACCTTCCGGCCCACAGGTAACTTTCCATGGCAGTGTTGTTCTTAATGTTTTTGTTAAAGTTTGTGTGTTGGTTTGTCACAAGATAACATCACAAACATAGAAACATACATGCTTACATAGATGCACACAATCTTTACAATTACATAAGAAATCATATTTATATATGTGCAGATGAATGTATTCATTGTATTGCTGGACATGAAATATACTAACTAGAAAAAAGAATAATAATAAAAAAAGAGTCAGCTAATCTTTACTCGTGACATTAAATACTATCATAACTCAGTATCCCATATCTTTGATATCGTAATGCCCCCCACCCATTTGTTTACATCAGATATTTAGCCCTGCCTTTCAATATGATTCTTTCTTGTAAAAAGATTATGCCTAAGGTTATGAATACCGGAACTTAATAACAGTGTCTTTGAATAGTAAAAGAATATAGACTTTGCCGATCAGAATAAGAGTATTAAGTGGTATTCATTTGTGTCTTTTATCTTTTTTCTTTCTCTCCCAGGGAGCTCGTGGATTCCCAGGAACCCCTGGCCTGCCCGGCATCAAGGGACACAGAGTGAGTAAACGGCCTGCCTCCCTCTTCAACCCCGTTTACTAAACTACAAATATGGAATCTCCAATTGTTTTCCTCTTCTCATTTGTAAATCTCTGTTTATTCTGTAGGGATTCAGCGGTCTGGATGGAGCCAAGGGAGACTCTGGCCCCGCTGGTCCCAAGGTATTGTGTGCCTCCTATTTATCAATGTTGAAAATCAATATCAATTTGGTACATCCAAGTTTGTGTTCAGTAGTACTTTTTAGAGAAGCAGCAAGAGTAGTTATGACCTATACCTTCTATCCAGCTATAGTAATCGCAGCATCACTTAATTACAAAACTGCATTTCCCACCATGCAACCTACAACACATTTACTTTCTTTAGTACATTTCGTACCCAAGCCCAAGCCAAGATGACTCTGTCCTCCTTACGACTAGTGAACTGACTTGTACTGTATGTGTAAAATTGCTGGACAGTCTCATTTAGGTATTGGCTGCAGTACTAGTAACACCATATTGGCTTGCTAAGTTAATATTGGCACATGATGCTACACTGTCGCTGTCATTCCCATCACCTGACCTGACCTGTGTGTTCATCTATGTTTAGGGAGAGACTGGATCCGCCGGTGAGAACGGTACCCCCGGCGCTATGGTGAGTAAAACAACTGCCCCCTATCTTGTCTGGCCTGTTAGCTGCCATCTTGGAATTGCCCCTTCCCTTCCATTTTAATTTAAAGAAACTAGCCGGCTGACTTTCTCTCCCTCCTTCTCAGGGACCCCGTGGTCTGCCCGGTGAGAGAGGACGTTCCGGTGCCAATGGAGCTGCTGTGAGTATACACACACACACACACACACACACACTCACAGATTCTACTGTAATCGGTATACCAATGGACAGATCGATCAATTATGTTTGTCTATGTGTTGCAGGGAGCTCGCGGTAATGATGGATCTGCTGGTGCTGCTGGACCTAACGTAAGTCTTGTTGGCGCTTTTAATTAATTTCGTAAAGTATCATTTCTCTGAAGGTATAGATTGTGTGTTTTCTGATACAAAAGCATCTGTATAAAGTGTGTTGGCACTGGCTGGCCAGATGGATGTCCTACGCTTTAGTCTGAATGTTTTTTTTTCTTCTCTTTCTTTCTCAGGGTCCCACTGGCCCCGCTGGACCTGCTGGTTTCCCCGGTGGCCCCGGAGCCAAGGTACTATACAATCCATGGCGTAGACAACCTCCATTTTGAATGTCCCCACACCTTCAACTTTGTCTTTCTTAAAACTCCCATCTTTCCCAAAGTAACACCACACATGTCATGTGGCTACATCCCATTTCTTCCCCTTCTATCTCTTCTCTGAGAGCTTGTGCTGGTCATTGAAAGTCCCTGACCCGACTTTGCAGTGCTCTGATGTATCTCTCATATGAAGATGGTTAAAAGTCAATTAAATCTATGATGCAACTGGGGTCACATAGGGTGTGGGGTCATAAAGGTCGTTACGAGGTCATACAATTATGGGCCTTGTCCAAGTTACACACTGCATACTACTACTAGGTCTAATCAGGTTTGGGGCTTGTAGTAGTGTGTGAACCTGACAAAATTCCCTAAATTAAGGATATTAAATGTGTTAATTATTTGAGTTCACCTTTTATGGACACTCTTGGCAAACCACAGCCCATAAAAGCAGCAAAAGACGATTGGCTCACATTTAGAGAAGAGCAACATTTGCTTAGTGTTTGTTGTGTTTAATGTATTGCATTTGAAGATCGGAATACAGATTGAGTGTGATTTTTTTCTTTTTAAAAACCCATCGAGCTAATCTTAATTATTTTTCAACCTGAACACAGTGTACCTCAAAAGTACAATTTTATGTTCACCCATTTTAAAAATGTTCTCCATCCCTCCACCAAGTCCTTAATCATGTTTTGTTTTGTACGCGCGATTATCCGACTGAATCCTGTTTTTCTGTTTTCCCTCTGCCCAGGGAGAGGCCGGACCTCAGGGTTCTCGCGGATCCGAGGGACCCGCTGGATCACGTGGTGAGCCTGGCAACCCCGGACCTGCTGGCCCATCTGGCCCCTCTGTAAGTACAAGACAAAGATGAGACCATATATTTATCTGAAACTATATTTATCGTACGGAAAAATACATCCTCGTTTGCGGCTCTTAAAGAACCTTCGGATTGTTATTGAATATCTCTCTCTTCTGTTCCTTCTCTTAGGGAAACCCCGGAACTGATGGAGCTTCTGGAGCCAAGGGAAACCCTGTAAGTATATATTTTCCCCCAATTGGCAGGTCAGGGTTCAGGGGTTGATTCCCATTCTGGCCCAAAAAGGTTGAGCAAGGCACTGACAAAGGAGCCGGCATGGGCTATGTGTGTTTCAAAGTCAACCATACGCACATAGACTGATTCCTGGCCATAGTCATGATGTGACTGTGTTGCTGTTGTGTGCTGCCCCCTGCAGGGTGCTGCTGGAGTTGCTGGAGCTCCCGGTTTCCCCGGACCCCGTGGACCCCCAGGTGGTCAGGGTGCATCCGGTGCCCCCGGAGCCAAGGGTAACAATGTGAGTAAAGCTCTCTTTGAACAAACCAGAGTAGTATTAGTAGTATTTTCTAAAAATCTTTTCCATTTTAATGGATATAAATCAAAATAATACATCAGTGTAAATACACTGAGGTAAAAGTCAACTGATAAAATCAATTCAGTTTCCTGCATGTTTTTTCTAAATAAATTGTCTGTGTTTGTTTTTGTTTGTTTTTAATTTTTTATTTATTTAGAAATTAATTAATTAATATTATCATTTTTTAAGATCCGTCCCAGTTTTTGTTAATTCATCATGTTTCAAAGGTCTCTGTGTTTCAGGTGACTGACATTAGTTGTTTTTGCATCGTTGTTCTTCTTACTGTTTGTTTGTGTTGTCTTACTATCATTTGTTTCCCTCAGGGTGAGGTCGGTGCCCCAGGAGCAAAGGGAGAGCACGGTGCCAAGGGAGAGGGTGTAAGTTGACATCAGCCAGCATGGAGCACAGCTCTGTATACACACACGTACAAATGCACATTTGGTCTCTTATTCTTTCATCTCATTGGTGTTCTCCAGGGCGCCCCAGGAGTTCAGGGACCCCCCGGCCCATCTGGTGAGGAAGGCAAGAGAGGATCAAGAGGAGAGTCTGGTGCTGCAGGAGGCCGTGGAGCCCCCGGAGAGCGAGTATGAACCTCACCTTATCTTCACAATATTATTTTTTTTTTATATTTGCTCGAATGACCATTTGATGTGGATATGACACTTTACATGGGTTCATTCTAAATGAACATCAGGACCATGTAAACAAACCCTCTAGTGCCCCCTGCAGGCACTAGAGGGTAAAGGCATAAACATTATATATTCATTGACATTTGTTGACATTATCTGGTGCAGAAATTGTATCTGGTTCCAAAATAGTATGATTCAAATGTACATATTTGGACCACAATGCATCAATCAAACGTCAAAGTTTTTGGGCAGTCTTGTGGTATTTTTGAACTATTTTAAGAAAATCTGAAATCTCCAACTCTACTCAGTGGAACTTGAATCTCTCCCCAGAATACACCTGAGCAAACACAGTGTTGTATAGGTCAGAATATTCAGGAGTGTGGTCTTAGGTCATAGAGCTAAGCAAGATGTGCTTGTTTCTCTCTGCAGGGCGCCCCTGGCGGTCGTGGTTTCCCTGGTAGTGATGGCCCCGCTGGAGCCAAAGTGAGTTGAAAACACACACCTTTTCATTTCATAAGCATTGTAAAGCTCTGCATTTGTATTGAATTAATCTCTTTCTTTCTTCCTCTTTCCTCTCTCTTTCTCCCCCACCCTAGGGTGCTAACGGTGAGCGCGGAGCCCCCGGTCTCCTCGGACCCAAAGGATCTACTGGCGAGTCTGGACGCACTGGCGAGCCTGGTATGCCTGGAGCTAAGGTGAAATTTCCTGATAAACTGTTTTCTGAATGATCGTCAAATTGTCTGCAACATCATTTAGTCAGTGTGCACACAGGGCCATTTTCTGACATCTGACCTCTCTTCCTTTATAGGGTATGACTGGTAGCCCTGGCAGCCCTGGACCTGATGGCAAGACGGGACCTGCTGTAAGTTCATGTTAGAATAACACATTTGATCTTAATCTCATGAAAACCTACACCTGCATTTCGTTTTAATCAATAATTGATCCTCCTCACCAGGGAGCTGCTGGACAAGATGGCCGTCCTGGACCCCCTGGTGCCGTTGGAGCTAGAGGCCAGCCCGGAGTCATGGGATTCCCCGGACCCAAGGGAGCTGCTGTGAGTATCTCTTTTCTCTCAACTGCTTCACAATGACTTTGATATGTTGATACCCTTTTATGAGTAATTTAGATTTGGTACTGAGAAAAAGGCTACTAAAACATCTCCACAGAGTCTCCACATCTCTGTTAATAGCACTTTTCTGCTTCTGTCTGTAGGGTGACGGTGGAAAGCCTGGCGAGAAAGGAGTAATGGGACCCACTGGCCCCACTGTAAGTTGTTTACGTTGTGCTAATCTTTGAATCTCCTGTGCTCCACTATTTATTTTCCTGTAATACATAAAAGCTAGAAAAACTGTGTGTCTAAAAGGCCGCCATCTTTTTACCCAGGGTGCCCCCGGAAAGGACGGTGACGTTGGTGCTCAAGGAGCATCTGGACCTTCTGTGAGTATTAATTGATTGATTGATTGATTGATTGATTGATTGATTGATTGATTGATTGATTGATTGATTGATTGATTGAAATTCATTAAGTTTCATTCAACACATGACAATGAAATTACACAAAATATAAAGAAGATCTATGGATGATAAATAGCTGGTGACATGGGTTACATGTTTTCGAAAAAGGATTAGGAAGAAGTCAAAACTTATTTAATGGCACTCCAAATCCTTAAGTCATCGTTAATTATTTATCACACTTGCTCATCACCATTTTTAAAAACTCATCCAAATATATCATTTATTCACCAAGTATCTTAAAAAATACAATATACTACTCATATGTTTATATCCAATATATAGTAGAATTTGTATATATTTATTTGATTAAAAACAATAGTAAAAACTGAGTAGTAAACTGCACATAGCTACACACACACACACACACACACGCACACACTGACCTAATTATGGTCTCTCACTACTAAATGCTTTCATAATAAATAACTGCATATGCCACTACTTACAATAAATGATTCCCACACAATTCCTTACTTAAGGTCCTTTGCTGTCAGCTCTAACAATCATTATCTTGCTTTTGTTAAGGGTCCCTCTGGTGAGAGAGGAGAGCAAGGACCAGCCGGAGGACCCGGTTTCCAGGGTCTTCCAGGACCCCAGGGTGCTATTGGTGAGACTGGCAAATCTGGAGAGCAGGTACGAACTGAGATATGATTGGCTGACATATATGATCAAATTGACCCATCCTGGTAAATAAATTAATTCATTGCTTGCCTGTCTATCTGTCTATCTAGGGTGTGCCCGGTGAAGCTGGTCCCGCAGGACCTGCTGGATCCAGAGTAAGTCACTCATCATCATAACCATCACATTCATTCCAAATACTCAGCCAGCTTCCTGTGACATCAATTAATTGTTGGTCATTGGGGAGTTGTGTGATACCTTATAATCAGTATGTGTTTGAAAGCCATGCTACAAACAGCTTTAAACAGTTATTTATTCAGTATTGTTTGTAGCGACTCGGTGTAAATATTGCCCTTTTTTGTCTATTCCAATCCAAGCTGGGGATGGAAAATGCTAACAGACTAAAGCTAACTAACAACACACTGATGCTAAATTAGTGTTGGTTAGCTATGTAGATAGCTTGGCTAATTTTAAGCTAATTTTAAGCTAACATTGTTTCAAAACAAAAAAACAATCATGATCACTGCCAGTTAATCACAATTTTTTAACCCCATCTTGCGCTTCCACTTCAACTTACCAAACTGTCTTGGATCCCTTTTCCCATCAGGGAGACAGAGGATTCCCTGGAGAGCGTGGTGCCCCTGGCGCTGTCGGACCCGCAGGTGCCCGTGGATCCCCCGGATCTGCTGGAAACGATGGTGCTAAGGTAAACCCTAGAAAATGAACAAATTCAAACTTGATGGCTCTCATCGATTTAATGTGTAACCACGTGGCACACAGTTAGAGATTCTTCATCGCCCTTAACCTTTTACTTACCCTCTTACTTCCTCTCCCTCCTCAGGGAGATGCTGGATCACCCGGTGCTCCTGGAGCCCAGGGTGCCCCCGGACTGCAGGGAATGCCTGGTGAGCGTGGTGCCGGTGGTCTTCCAGGACTGAGGGGAGACAGAGTGAGTCATCACGACAATATTCCTAGTACGGCTTATATCAGCAGTGCATAGGATGCTGTGTAACAATTCACTGCTGATGCACTGATGTAGTGAGAGGCAGGACTCAAAGATCACATCCAGGATTTCAGAGACCCAACAGTCACACATCCTATTAGTTCCAGCGTGAAGACTTTCCTCACCATCACACCACTGGGATACTCTTAATTGTTTAAATAATGTTTATTTATGATAATATACAGTTAATGATTCTCCCTTCTTTGACACACCAAAGTTATATAGTGCCCTTCAACAGTAATAACTGATCTGCTGCAAAGCCAGCTACAAAATGCTCCCAGTGGTACAGGATCTGATGTATGATCGATCGCCCCCTTGTATTCCTCACTCACACTACCACTATCCACCTTATAACCCAGGGTGACCATGGAGCCAAGGGTGCTGATGGTGCTGGCGGTAAGGATGGACCCCGTGGTCAGACTGGACCAATTGGACTTCTCGGACCTGCTGGATCCACTGGAGACAAGGGAGAGCCTGGCGCCGCCGGACCTCTTGGACCTGCTGGAGCTCGCGGAGCCCCTGTAAGTACCTCTCTGCTGGTCTGTCAGGAGCAGAGTTCGAAGTCTTCAAACTGGTTGACTGTTGAATCTTGCAAACCTTAGCTGACTCTTCCCCACTTCATCTTCCTGTAGGGTGAGCGTGGAGAGTCTGGACCACCTGGACCTGCTGGATTCGCTGGACCTCCTGTAAGTCATTCCCCCAAAAATCGTCCTTGCTTTTCTTGTCAACTCATTTCTTCTTTTGCTTGACTTTTGTTTCTATCCATCCACCTCCATTCTACTACAGGGCGGTGATGGACAGGCTGGCGCTAAGGGAGAGGCTGGAGACAATGGTGCTAAGGGAGATGCTGGTCCCCCTGGCGCTGCAGGACCCACTGGTGCCCCCGGACCTCAGGTTTGTAAACTCATACATTTGCACCTCATTGTAGCCAAAAAAACAATATGATCTAAAGTGAACATCAGAATTCTCCATAGATGCGTTGCCTGTTACTGATTTTCTATGTCGACTGAAACTCTATTGTACTTTTTCAGGGTCCCGTTGGAAACAATGGTGCCAAAGGAGCCCGTGGAACCGCTGGACCTCCTGTAAGTCACCACTCTTCTAATCTACTCTGACTTCAGCTCTTATTCCTTGATAAGGAGCATCACAAGCAGTAGTGTAGATGTCAGAGGTGATAGTGCCCGTGGCACACTTAAAAGTGGGATACCGACCATCAGCAAAAAAACATGTTTTCATTTAGAGGTTTTTACTTGTGGTGCAAAAAGACTGTAGGATTAATCATGTTTTCTCACAGCACATACAGTGACTTGATACAACCTTTTTTGGCTACACTCCGCTAATGAACATATGTCTTTCTCCTTAGGGTGCTACTGGTTTCCCTGGTGCTGCTGGCAGAGTCGGACCTCCCGGCCCATCAGTAAGTCCAAATGTTATTAGCACCTCTTGTTCCTGTGGCATGGCTCAATGTCCAGGATGGTTTTCAGCAGTGTTGTATTCATTCCATAGGGCAACTCTGGACCACCCGGACCCTCTGGCCCAGGTGGCAAGGAGGGACAAAAAGGAAACCGTGGTGAGACTGGACCCGCTGGCCGTACTGGTGAGATGGGTGCTGCTGGACCCCCAGGACCTTCTGGAGAGAAGGGTAACCCCGGTGGTGAAGGTCCCAATGTAAGTTACCTTCCAAAACACTCAAACTCTCAGAACAAACTATAATCCTGAAAGAATGATCCCCAAGTTTACCAATCATTCATAGAATCAAAATATCTGTTACCAATATACTGATTTGATACCAACTAAATGATTCTCTTCATGCTGTAGCATTGAATTCATCTCCCCTATTACGCTTACAAAATGTCAGGTGTTGGTTGCTGTCAGTTTCTCCTGCCCTACACCTTGATGTCTAACCACTTTCTTTTTGTCTATCTCTGTCGCCCCCTGCAGGGTGCTCCTGGTATACCCGGACCAGTAGGTATTGCTGGAACACGTGGTGTTGTTGGTCTGCCTGGACAGAAGGGAGAAAGAGGTTTCCCTGGCATGCCCGGGGCAATTGTAAGTTCTTGTTATTGTGCTACACACTACAAAATAACAAACTGCACAATGGATCAGATAGAGCCAGAATACTCAAATTTCTTTAACCAGCCAACATGAACCAAACATTACTCCAAATTCAGAATAGTAAATGAGTAGATGGTGGGACAATAACAACAAAACCACTGAGAACAATGGGAGACATAATTTACCTTTGGTTTCAGAACATGAAAACTATTTAGTCACCTGGGTGAAAGGCCACAGGGCAAGCAGAAAACAAAGTTTCCAAGGTTTATCCTCAAATAACATACTTATATTTTGTAATGGATGACATTTTAAAGCCAGACCTACAACACGTAGCAAGCCCAGATAAGCTTTAATTGATTTGAAAAGTTACGACTCGACTGACTGGCTGTGTCATCCATAGGGAGAGACTGGAAAGCAGGGACCTGGTGGCCCCTCAGGTGAGCGTGGACCTCCCGGACCCATGGGACCCTCTGGACTTGCTGGAGCCCCTGGCGAGTCTGGACGTGAGGTATGTAGAAATAATGAAACCTGTACAACAAAGCTATCTGTCTGCCATTTGTTTGGTACTGTATGTGTATGGGTGAACCATGTAGGTTTTTCCTCATCAATCTATCTGCTTTGTGTTTTAGGGAGCCCCCGGTAACGAGGGATCAACTGGTCGCGATGGCGCTGCTGGACCCAAGGTAAGTTCAAATGACATGATTGCTTACTCACCAGCACAATAGATCAAACTGATTCTAGCTGTACCCACGTGCAAGTTCATTTAACAAACAACATGCTAATTACAGCTGATTCATCCAGATACAGTGATGATAACCTAGGCATCTACTGTGATGCAGGACTGGAAAGGCCTTGGTAATTTAAAGCAGGAGTAACCAATTGTACTTGTGTATCCATTTTAGGGAGACCGTGGAGAGAGTGGACCTTCTGGAGCATCTGGTGCCCCTGGACCCCCTGGCGCCCCCGGACCCGTCGGACCAGCTGGAAAGACCGGTGACCGTGGAGAGTCTGTGAGTTTCAAAATCCTTATTTGTTTTATCCGTTGTCTTTTCAGAAAATATACGCAAATGGCACTTAGCCACTGAAACCACATCTACTGTGGTCAAGAGCATAGATTGTGTTTCACTGCACCCTGCCTCTATAATACGTTCGACTGACTTTTGGATCTTTCAGGGACCCTCTGGCCCTGCTGGTGCTGCTGGCCCTGCTGGACCCCGTGGACCTGCTGTAAGTAGCAACATCATCAGTACATCAATTGTTTACTAACTACAATCGATGGAACACCGTCCAACAAAAAGGAAAAATTAACAATCTTCAAATCCTTCGTTCTCCTTACAGGGAGCTCATGGGCTTCGTGGAGACAAGGGAGAGACTGGAGAGGCTGGAGAGAGAGGCATGAAGGGACACAGAGGATTCACTGGAATGCAGGGACCTGCTGGATCTCCTGTATGTCACTTTGTTCCTACACACGCGTAAAACACATACAGTATATACACTTTATTTCTCACTGCTGTCTTATTCTTGTCAACCCACAGGGATCTTCAGGAGACCAGGGACCCGCTGGTATTGCTGGACCCGCTGGACCTAGAGTAAGTTCACTGTGCTTTAAGCAGTTTTACGTGTTTTGCATTTCAATGTTTGCTTTCGATGTATCAGTGTTTTGAGGGACATCGAGAGGCTTTAATGTTCCCCTTTTTGGTGTTTACAGGGCCCTGCAGGATCTGCCGGTAGTGCTGGTAAGGATGGTATGACTGGCCTGCCTGGTCCCACTGGACCTTCCGGACCTCGTGGACGTTCTGGAGAGATGGGACCTGCTGTAAGTCTATAACTATCATTTTCCTAGTTGTTCCATAATGAGGTGATATAAAGGTTGTGGTTTTGTGAGAACACCACAATGTCTAAACTACTAAGGCAATAACCAACTTGTAAACCACCTCTCCCTTCACTTCCTCATCTCATCTCCTAGGGTCCTCCTGGACCTCCCGGACCTGCCGGTGCGCCAGGCTCTTCAGGTGGCGGATTCGACCTCGGCTTCATCTCCCAGCCACAGGAGAAGGCACCCGATCCCTACCGTATGTTCCGTGCTGACGACGCTAACGTTCTCCGTGACCGCGACCTCGAGGTTGACAGCACCCTCAAGAGCCTGAGCCAGCAGATTGAGCAGATCCGCAGCCCAGACGGTACCCGCAAGAACCCCGCCAGAACCTGTCGCGACCTCAAGATGTGCCACCCTGACTGGAAGAGCGGTGAGTAAAGGAAGGCCGTTAGAGGAAGTGAAATTAGTGGATAATGGTATGAGAGCATTTTGAGTTCTAGAGGTCTTTTCTGACCTTCTGCTCTCTAAATGCCTTGTTCTACAGGCCAGTACTGGATCGACCCTGACCAGGGCTGCACTGGAGATGCCATCAAGGTCTACTGCAACATGGAGACCGGAGAGACCTGCGTACCTCCCACACAGCGTGAGGTTGCTCAGAAGAACTGGTACGTCAGCAAGAACATCAAGGAGAAGAAGCACGTCTGGTTCGGAGAGGCAATGAATGACGGCTTCCAGGTAAACAGAGCTGAACCTGCCGAATGGAGCACTTCCTTACTACTTGCTTCTATCTCTTCTCGGTTTCTTCGGTTTCTCTTTAACTACCCACTCTTTCTGCCCTTCTCCTCTTAACCCATTATAGAGGGTAAAGGTGGAGTCAGCGATTCTGGAAAAAGCTTATTGTCAAAATCACTTTTTGTCAAAATCATCAGTGAAGGATTTGCTACCTGTACACAATGTTTGTGCGCTGTAAAAAATCTAGTGTTAATACAAAGCATAGGCTCTGTAAATGGGCATGCTGCTTGGTACGGTGGGCCCCAAAATCTGGTATAAACAGCAGATTTGTGCCTGCGAATATACACGACGGACCGGTAGCCCATCGTGAAGACATATTCACTGATTTTTTTAAAAGCATTTTTGACATCAAGCATTTTCTAAAATCGCTGACTCTACGTTTAATTTTTCTTCAGTTTGAGCATATAACTCCATTCCTACCTTCCTTAAGGCAAAATTCATCTGAGTTCTTCCATATCCTACCCCTTCTCTCTTCTCAATTAAGCCTATTCTCGCTCCTCTCCTTTTTTCTCATCTATTCTCCAACTCCATGTGACCTCCCCACTTCTTATTATCTGCATCTTATGACTTGCATGGCCTGAAAGTTAAAGTCAGCAACTTCATCCCCTCTCATCTTTCCTACACAGTTCGAGTACGGCAGCGAGGGCTCTCTGCCAGGAGATGTCAACATCCAGATGACCTTCCTGCGTCTCATGTCCACTGAGGCGTCCCAGAACATCACCTACCACTGCAAGAACAGCGTCGCCTACATGGACGCCTCCGCCGGCAACCTCAAGAAAGCCATGCTCCTCCAGGGCTCCAACGAGATCGAGATCAGAGCCGAGGGCAACAGCCGCTTCACCTACAGCGTCCTGGAAGACGGATGCACGGTGAGGAGACTTTAGCCTGACATTGTTATCCAAATTTCACAGACAGTAGGATAAGCTTCAAATGCTAATCCTGCATACTTTGCAATAAACAGTAGGAAGCAGGTCAAGGGTAAAAGGTTGTAATTCACCAGGCTTTTTCACTGCCTGGTGGTATACACTCAACAGATTTGAGTCTTGTGACAAAAGAAATTAGGGATTAAATCAAACATTATACATGCATGCTAGGTACTATAGCTACTCTTACAGTTTATGTGCAATGAATGAAATTCAAGCAAAATGTAAGAAATTTGGAAATTTACATAGTTAACTATGCCATTTGGAATGTTGATCCTAACCCACCTTTCTTTTTCCCTCTTCCCAGTCACACACCGGTGCATGGGGCAAGACAGTCATTGACTACAAGACATCGAAAACATCTCGCCTGCCCATCATTGATATCGCTCCTATGGATGTTGGTGCTCCAGACCAAGAGTTCGGCCTTGAAGTTGGACCCGTCTGTTTCTTGTAAAAAGAGAAATCTGGACTTGAAATTGTTGTTGTGTGAATGTGTGTGTGTTTTATTTTTCTAACAGTCATCTCTCTCTAAAAAAAAGCCCACCAAACATTTCTCTATTGCCATTTTTTCTGAAAAATCCGACCCTTGCTCGTGATTTCACGAGTTCCCATTCGGCCGTTGTTCTTCGATGGTCCACTTTGCCTAAAACCTGCACTTCAACAAGATGGCGGCGATGTGGCGGCGTCTACATCGTCGCGTTTGGGACCACTACTTTTTTGTTTCTGACTCTTGTTTTGTTTTTTTTTACCTTTTTTTTTACCATCACCAACACCAAGGATCCTGTAGAGAAGACATTTTGTTTCACTGGCAACAAGAAAATAATATATGCTTCTGTAAAGTGTAAAAATTTTACTTCCCCTCTACATCCGGCCAAACCAGGCCTCTCTGGAGTTTACAGAAAAACCAACAGAAACACACAGGTGACTTTTGTATTTTTATACACCACTGCGGTGAGAGGAATGAAAGGACAGTCCCAACAGACAGAACCCGATTGCATTGTACCACGTTTCCGGTGTTGATGAATAAACGGTGAAACTGACAGCCATGTTTGTCTCTGTTGTTCTGACCCCTTCCCGACCCCCTACACCTGCCCCCAGACAACACTGACAACTCCCTCCTATTCATTCGCTAATGTTGTAGCTGTTGTGGTTTCTTTTGTTGTTGTGGTCGCTTTCTTGTTCATTCTTTTCAATTTTACACTTTTTTTTTAAAGTCACATTAAAACCACCAGCAGAGAAACATGGGTTTAAACCTCTTTTTTGAAAGAAAAAATATATATATGGCTACCTCAGAAAAGCAAGGAATTCCAACTGTTAAAAAAGGGCCCAGTGTTTTCTTTATGTGAAGCCTGCAATAGTTGTGTGGTCGTTGTTGTAGTTGAGTTGTACTGACACTTTAACAGAAGCAGGAACAGCTCAAACGGAAGGTGCTATTCTTTCTTTGAGGTCCCCTGGCATTGCAGTCTGGCTGTACTTGTCCAATGGTGTTAAGGTCACTCTGGCGTGTCAGGGTCCTCTTGGTGCTAAAAATAAAACCATGGCTTTTATTCTTGGTGCCCAGAATGAGACAGACTTCTTTTATTCCCAGCCTTTTCGGTCAAATTCTAGCTCTGTTTCTGAGCTCAAATGAAAAGGGGATCCGCGTCTCTTCTTCTCTTCATCACACTTTTTTGGTTTTTCTATTTTTGAACTGCCCCTCCACCTTTCTGTCATCCTATCCACACATCTGTTGTAGTTTGTTTCTTGTTTTCTTGTGCGAAGGGTGAATTTTTCTCAAAAAAATAAAGATAAAAAATTGCAAACAAATAGAGATTTTTGAAATGCACATAAAGACAGCCATCAGCAGAGAGTATGTGAGAGAAGGCAGACAGACACACCCATGGGGGAAAACACCACAAAGATCTGTACCTATTTTGTATATGTATAATAAATTGAGATGTTTCTAATTATTTTGAATGCTGAAATAAAGCATGTTAAGTGGTCTTAACATTGAATCCTGACTAATTCCCTGACTGACTAGTTGACTCCCCCCACCTCCTCCTCAGTACTTGAACCAGATCTTTTGACCTAATTAACAGTTGTGCGGTCACTAATTGAGAAGACAATATTTAAAGAAAATTTCTTAGAAATGTGTTATGTCTCTTGTTCAATCTATGCCTCTTTGAAGGGTCAGTCCTAACTGAGACAGGGAGTGTAAGTGTGTGGGAAGGGAAAAAGATGCAATTGAGCATCCCAGAAAAAAACAGTAAGATAGCCTTTTAGGCCACTGAAGAGTCTTCATTTTGATATATGAGCTAAATCAGGTCTTGGTGCATGGTGCATGCTTAAAAGGTTGATGACAACATTGTAAGTACCACTGTGACGTTTGGCCTCAAATCTGAATTATTTTTCTTGGCAATTTCATAACTCTTCAACTCATCATAACCCAGAGAGCTCAGCCAAAGACCTCCATCTTCCTTCCTTCTTGCATGTAATCTTTACCCAGGCTGTAGTCTGGAAATGTATAGCCGGTGAAATGTAATGTAAGCAGCTCAATGGATGTAGCTCCTGACTGGGCAGCATGTCCTACAGTATATAGGTCAGAAAAGAGGAATAACTGCGGCCTACCTCTCAGTTGGTTGAGACATCTTGCTGTTGTCGAACAATCCCAACGAGCTGGTGATGTTTAATCCGGGTCATTAAATCCAATTTGAGAAGGAAGATTTTGAATATCCATAATCCACAGGAAAAAACACACACGTGTGGCTCTGAAAATTCACCACAAAAGATGATAGTTGTTCCAAATACTCCATTGTTCTCACAACAAGGTGTCCCATCTCCAGCGTACAGGCAGCTGGACTGAGGGGCTGCAGAGTGGACCTGCTCTGGGCTCCAGCCTGTTGGCATCAGCCTGCTTCCACAAAGACACTGATTGTCCACCTTGAGGGAGGCAGCTATACCCAGCGGGAATCTGGGAATATTTCTGCAAGAATTTGGGGTCTTTATTTGAGGCCTGGGCAGAGGAATGCCGCCCTCTCCGGTTTCAGACATAGAGGAGGCTCTGTTTGCCCTGAGGAAACCCCTCGGCAGGCGAGTGGGACTCAGCAGTTGACTTTACACACAGGGTAAACATTGGAGGGGTGTTGATGAGGTGACGCCAGGCAGAAGCAGATAGAAAAGGAAAGGGAGATGTTAAAGCTCTGCAATGTGTCAGCAGGCCCACATTACAAGCTAGGGCTAAAACTAACTTTTTTGATAGTCGATTAAACTATCGATTATTGAAACGATCTCGGATTATGAATCACTCAATGGCTCTTATTTGGCTATCAGATTTTAAATTGAGCTTAAATCTTGTGTTCGGCATATGCTCAGTAACTATTAACAGAGTAATTAAAAATATGTATCTAAATACATGTTGCTGATAAGAGAGCCCAACACTGTGTCTCCTCCTATTCACCCCACAGAGTCTGTTCAGTCTCCCAGTGCAACGGCAGAGATGTTAAGAATAGGTCACCATGATCAGAAGCCTCATCTCCCTCAATCTCCTACTCGGGATCTCCTGTGAGTTTAAATCCACATTTGACTGACCTTTACGAAAAATTTATTAAAAAAATGGAAATCGACTTTTTTTCTCTTTTCTCTTATCTTTTCTCTCCCTCTTTAAACACAGGTCTTTCATTGTGTAAGGACGTCCTTCAGGTTCCAACAGCAATCTTGAGACATCTTCCTGACTGCATCGATCAGCTGCAGCAGTTCACACCTGTGTTTAGCCACAGACTGTGCAGGAACTTGTCACTGATAAGCAATTCACCACATAATGCCAAATCCACAACTGATGGGAAAAACATCAACGAATACCTGCCAGTGTTGGGAAAGTTCTTTTTCTACGTGAACTAGTTCAAAGTTCAGTTCACACCCTTTAAAATGAACTAGTTCAGTTCATAGTTCATAATTCAAAATTATGAACTAAGTTCACAGTTCAAAAATGAACTACTTCATAGTTCTTTTTTTTAATATGTTGCTGCAGGCTATTATTTTTCTAAATAATTGCCACATACCATATAGAACCACAGACAGAAATTATTTCAATAACATTCAGTCCACACTAGAAACCAGCTGCAGCTTTTACCCCTACAGTATATTCTCAAAAACATGAGGAAAAAGTTGCTGTTTGAATGGTGTTTTTAATTAAGAATTATTCAAACAAAAACGGTCAAGGTGCAAATGTTTTTCCATTTTTATAATTTTCCAAACCTGGAAACAATTCACATGAAATTTCATTCAAATAAAGCAATACTGAAAAATATACCAGGCAGGTTCTACAAACAAATTAGCCTACAACTTAAACTAGTAAAACCCTCAAGGAGACCATTTTAAACTGCAGTGTAGGGCCTACTGTTAACAACAAAGTCCAGAAGACGTGTTGACATACTTATTAACACAAACACAATCTGAGGTAGGTAACAATCATATGAAGGAGATGTAGAGCCTGAGGCTAGGTCCATGGTCTGAGTAAGTGCTGCTGCATTCAAATGTTTTTGTTTTTTTCCGCGGTGTTTCACATTTTGATGACGCAGCGGCGGTGCGACGCTGTGGTGGCATGTGTTGCCAGATGGGTGTTTTTCAGCTACACATTAAGGGCTGTTTACGCTGTCTTTTAGCAGGGGGTTTCTATGGAAATCTGGCACTCGATGAACGATTGAACGACTGTAAGAGCGCCGTTCACAAATGCCAGAATGAGCGCGTTCGCAAAAACGTTCATGAGGCAGAAATACATACGTTCAGTTCACGTTCGCCCCCAATATGAACGAGTTCATGAACGATCGTTCATTGAACGCGTTCAGGCACAACACTGATACCTGCCATCTGTAACTCTTAACTAGCCAAAAGCAAAAGTCTTATGCAGCCCAAAGTGTCACTCCACTTACGCTGTAAGATGCATATGATGTCAATGATTCAATTTAATAATTTGTTTTCCTTCACATACTAATACTGTCTTGTTTTTAAGATATCCATTTGGTATGTGCCACATGATAGTGAAAAGGGCAAAAATCAACATACACGATAGAGTATACCATATTTTTGGAGAGTGTGTGTATGTGTGTGTGTGTGTGTGTGTGTGTGTGTGTGTGTGTGTGTGTGTGTGTGTGTGTGCGTGCGTGCGTGCGTGCGTGCGTGCGTGCGTGCGTGCGTGTGTGTGTGTGTGTGTGTTAGTTGGTAGCAGAAAATATTCACAATATGTAACATATGTTTTTATTTGTGTATAATATCTTGAACATGAAAAATTTTCGCACTGCCATGTTTCTACAGTAGCACACAACGGACCAACTTAACCTGTGTTTTTATGTAAAATTGGTGTCTGCCGTAAATGCACCTGTTGGAAGACAAAGAAGATGTACTATAGAATAAATAAGTGTATACATGTTGGTTTCCATTTTCAATTACAGTGATTTATCTTACCTTTACATTTGGTAAATTTCTGTTGTCCTACATGTTCTATATTTGCTTGTACCATAATGTTTATAATGTATACCGACCTCTGACCAGCAAGAGTCAGCCAGATTTCTGTGGGGGCCTAGCCACTCCTTTGCCCTCCCTCTGGCCCCGCCCCTGTATCCCACAGCTCAATCAAGACAACTGAGTTCACTTTGCACTGGATTATTTTGCTTTTACTTCCACAAAGATGATCATCTCACTACTTGTGCAATTCATCCTTCTGCCTGTCTGTGCAACAGGTACCGTTACATGATTCCATATGATTCCTACATATTTGAGCCATTCATATCCACTAATGCTGTATTTTTCCCACCGTGTTTCTACAGAGCTCGCAGCAAAACGAGTAGATCAGAATCCACTGGCAATGATCAAATATCCAGGCGAAAATGTCCTGATAACCTGCAACCACTCTACAACTGACTTCAATATGATCCAGTGGTACAAACAGTCCATAAGGAGACGTGAAATGACTCTCATTGGGTATGCACGATACGACTCTGTGTCTGTTGAAGGTCCTTTCAGAGGGGTGTATAACGTGAGCGGGGATGGGAGAAGTGTGTCCACTCTTCATACTTCAGTATCAGCAAGCGGAGTCGAGGACATCAGCCTGGCGTATTTCTGTGCTGCCAGCTTTGCACACTGATGAAACAAGCCCTTTGTCTTGAACAAAAACCCTCCAACACAATCACAGTTGTCACCTGGAGCACCCACACGTGCAGCAAACACTGTCTTGAGATTAATATTTGATATCAGACAGCTTACCGCACAGTTTGGATGCAGTCCCTTTATCTTCCAATGGAGTGTAGTGTTTCTTTCAAAACTGACTTAAAACAATGTCAGCAGTTATCTTTGTAATACTGAGTAACATACAAACTGAAGACCTTCATCTGTGGTTAAACATTACAGAACTAATTTAACAAACCAATGACAAGTATAAGACATATGCAAGAGTATTTTGGCTCTGGGAGAAATACAAATAAATAAAGGAGGGAATTTCTTTTCATTTTTATTTCTTCGGGAATGAGGTTGAAAGGATCGAGACAAAGTGGAAATACAATTTCTTAAATGAGGACGAAAAACATTGTTGATAAAAAAAATACTTAATACAATGTAATGATGAAGAGATTAAACTCAAATGTTAAAGAAAGCTGTAAAGATGAAAATATATTGACAGATTCAACCTTCCGGGGTCAATGACTCATAATGCAAAACGCCATAAAACACAAATGATGCATCTTTGCTATATTTGTAAGGCGGACAGTGGGCTACTACCTACATTTTACCGAAATTAGATGTCCTCCTGGCTTGACTAACAACATTGCTCTCTATTGACTCGTTTCCACCGAGTAGAGCGGGTTGGGTCGGAGCGGCTCAGAGCGGGACAGCTCACTTTTAAGAATCTTGGTGTTGTTTCCACCGCCGACCCTACCCTTACTGGTAGGGCGGGGCTTAGGCTGGTACCCCAACGGAGGAGTACCAAAATTAGGAGCGGCTTAGAGCGGTTAGGTGCGCTTAAACCGTACCCTACCCAACTTTTGGCAAATGAAAAGCCAAACTACTCGAACCGCTCCGATCCAACCCGCTCTACTCGGTGGAAACGAGGCATATGTGTAGTAGGCTGTGAGCCATCCTGTGGCCATAAAATGTTAATGTTTGCCTAATTAGCTTGTTCAATGATACTGTTGCTAGTCAAAAAGTCAGATTATCAACAAAATCAATGCAACTCATGCAGAGGAGGACATTTATTGACAATCCGTCTAATGGTTGGTCCAGTCTTGACTGTGCTACAGTGGCGGAGCGATAACATGAAAAAATAATAAATAAATAACATATCATATCATAAGTGGCTCAGCCTGCTAAATAGCCTATAAAAACATTTGAAAAGCTGTCAATTACAAATGGAGTTGCCAGGTTGCTAATAAAGTATGATCAAAAATCAACTTTGATGACTTCTTACCAACTTTAAAGGACCCACAATATCTATCTATTTTTTTTTTAAATAGCCCTACTGCCATAAATTCGATTTGCTTCTTGGCATCATTTTACACAAAATGTCTCTGAAATCGGTGATTTACTATCTTGATCAAACATTATAACCAACTAATATATAAAACAAGAGTTGGAGTCAACAGAAATGCTCTGTGAACCTGTGCTTTGAGCTAAATGCTACAACCACACATGATAACTTGATTGCAATGATCTTGCTAACATGTGGATGGTTAGCAAGTTTAATGTATATCGTGTTCACTATCTTACCTTAGTGTTTTAGCATGCTTGCAAATTTGCACAAAGCACAGTGCAACTGGGATGGGAATGTCATAAGGTTTTGCCTGGTATTTGGTGATTAACTTCTGACACCTTAATGCATTGATGATACACTAGATAAAAAGTCTCACCAACTCACAATCTTGTCAGAGAAATATAAATTACGCATACTAACAGTATTCATTCAATTTGAGTTGTATGCTGCTTTATGAATGGAGGAGCTATTCAGACCAGCGAAAACTTTTCACCATACTTTATATCTAATATAAAGAGTTCAAAACCAAAGTTAAAATTAAAAAGTTGGATATTTTTTAATGGATAAAAATTACAAAACTGCCAGTACCAATTAGCTGATGAGTTGGGTGTACAGAGGTGGAGTTGTGTTCTGGTTGTGTTTGGCATCTCACGTCATGTCCTTAGTCTTTTCAGACCACAGGCAGCTCAGCAGAGGTTATGTCAACTGGACAGAAAAAGCCATCTCCATCAGCCATTACCTAAAACACAGCGTTATCTAGCAGATTATGTTGAAAAACACAGTGATAGCCTTATGTTTTTTTGTTTTTTTTTAGGAAAGAAAAAGTCAAAATGATCTACTTTCTCTTTTTCTGTTGCCTCGCAGGTAATAACTTGTGTTAAAACGGTTTGGGGAAATTTTCATTCTTTCTGTGGTACTTCACAAAGTAAAGAATGTCGCTCTCTCTCTCTCTTTGTATTCAGGTGGTGTGTGCCTGGGTGTTGTTGAGGTCTATCAGACTCCCCCTGCTCTCATCCAGAGCCCCGGATACAGAGTCCATCTTGTGTGCATCCACAAACAAAGCGACTACCGAGTGGTGCTCTGGTACCAGCAGCCACCTGGACGGACAGAGATGAAACTCATTGGATATTTGGACTACTAGGACGCCAAAATGGAAGAACCGTATGAAGAAAGATTCAACATCATCGGAGATCTGAGTGGGGACGATGCAAAAAGTGTCTCTCTAATGATCCAGCTGGCTGGAGCTGAGGACAGTGCCGTGTATTACTGTGCAGCCCGCCATGCACCCTGACACAATTGTATGTCTGCTGTTTACAAATACTCAAGCCTTTCTTTCAGCACTGGTGGTTTTGTAAATCAAATGACAGCACTCCGGAACAGCAACCACACAGGCACCTGCCTGTGTGGTAGTTTGGTCGTCCCTATACCCTACTAAGCATAGGGACATCTAAAAAAAAAAATCTATCAAAATGGTTCGTTACTCTCCACATTATTATTTGTATATTCTATCATTATTGTGATCATGAAGTACAAGGTCCACTAACCTTGAGTAAGGTTAAATTAAAGTTATGTACTTCAGATTAAACTCAGCACCATGATCTTTTCCCGAAACTTAACTTTTTTCCCTAATGCCTCTTTGAGTATTAAACGTTTCACCTTGAAATATTTACTAATAGACTAACAATAGTGATAAAAAATGTATATATAAAAGTCTACAACATCTCCATCCAACTATTTTATATTTTGGGGTGTCATACAAGTCAGTGATTCTGGAGAATGGTTGATTTGTCTATAATCACTTTTTGTCAAAATCAGTGATTATCCCCTCATGTTCTGCTACCTGTCCGTACCTTGCGTGCTGAAAATAAATCCAGTGTAAACAAAGTGGGCCCACCGTAGATAGCAACTTGCCCTTTTACAGAGCCTAGGCTGTGTATAAACACCAGACTATTTTTTGCAGCGCACACACAGTACGGAGAGGTTGATCATTTAGAGATTTTTCCAAAAAGTGATTTTGACAACAATCCTTCTCAATAATTGCTGGCTACTCCTTTAAGACTAAAGCCTCTTTGGGACAATAGCAAATGTGTTGACTTATTGTTAAAGTTAATGCTTTTATCAAAAGTCTAAAGGATTCCATTTCTCCTATCATGTTACCTTATTCACTGGCACACTGTGTAATATGTTAAAGAGAAGCCATGTGGACTTTATTGGAGCAGGAACAAACATGTTTCTCTTGTACCTGATAGCATGTGACAACCATCAATAGTATATACAATGGATGTTGCATCTGGGCTGACCTCAGTTATTCCAACAGCATCCAATCGTCCTGGCCAATGCATGCTGGCCATATCTTGTCAGGGCTTGACTCCGCCTCATATCCTCTTACCAAAAAAGGGCATTGATGTGATGTTGGAGGAAGGGAGATACGCCCATCTAGCTAATGTATACCTCCGAGGCGAAGTGTGGGCCAGTGGTTAGCTGTCACTCAAGAACCTGTGCCCCTAATTATTCATAATTTTTTTTTTTTTTTTATTATTCTTTCGGACAATTCCACACAATACACAATTATTTCTTTCACATCATACATCTTACTTTGTGTTGTCCGAAGGGTGACGGAAGAAGCCTAAGGCTTATCGAGTCCCGCCCCCAATTTCATCAGATTCAGAATCAGATAGACATTTACTGATTACAGAAAAGAAAAGTAAAAAGAAAAAAGAAAGAAAACACACAATTTTGTTGTTGTTGTTTTTTTTGTTTGTTTGTTAAGCAGCTGCAGTCCAATACCCAGTCAATTTTCATTCTCATTATTCATTGACCTTGCACAACTGACATGCTTTCCATTTTCCCGATGAATTTTAATTACTCATCGTTATCCTCTCTTTCCACTGTAGCCATTTTTACGATGTCTCCTTTGATATCAGCGATGTCTCCTTTGATGTCAGCGATTCCAGCGACTTCTCCTTTGATAGCTGTGATGTCTCCTTTGATAGATGCAATACTGGATACAATTTTTGCTATCCCCTCCCGAACAGCTGTTCCATCCTTATAAACATCCCATTTTAACCTCTAATAAAAACTAGCCTGGTCCAAAACAATTCAATTCAACCCATTATAGTGTTGTCATGGAGATTCGACCTAAATATACATACTAGAATGTTTGTTTTGGACCAGGCATTACATAGGTTGAATAATGCTGTGAAAATGGCATATTTAACATGGGAGTCAATGAGAAATTGCTCTGTTTTGGTACCTGCCCTTAGTGGCCACTTGGTGAACTGCATTTTTTGTCACTTCCGCACTGGATGCTGGTAGAACTCGCTGTGGTTGGGGCTTGGTGACAACAAGGCACAGCATATCAGTCACACATCTGCCTTTTGACGTATAGACATTTTGGTCTTCTTCTTCATGCGATACCACATCACTTCCATTTCCTGCTTCTGACACATACAGCAAAGAGTTGTCAGCATGAACAGTGCTTTAATTACAATCATTTTCCCTCTCCTTTGGATGAAAGGTACAATGAATTAAGACTTTGCTTCATCACTGTTTGATCATATGGCTTAATTTTAATCAACTTTCTTTTCCACCAGGAATATCAGCAAATCAAAATAAAGATGTCGACCAGACTCCGGCTGATCTGCTGGGGGAGATCAACGACAGAGTCAAACTGACCTGCAATCACAACATCAGCAACTATGACACCATTCTGTGGTATCTTCGCTCACCCGGGGACTCATCCTTGAAGCTAGTTTCTTTAATAAGTTATATGTCCATTCAAGTGGTTGAAACACCTTTTCAGGGTAGCTTTAACGTGAGCGGGAATGGTAAAAAAGAGGCATCCCTTCATTTGCTGAAACTGAGGCATCCCGAAGACAGCGGGCATTATTTCTGTGCCGCGTCTAGTCGCACTATTGGAGAAAAGCCCCAGATTGCCCTACAAAAACCCCTCTGTCATCCTGTACACCTGGAACTGGCACACTTGTAGAGTCAGCTATAGACAGCAGGAGGAGGCGGACGAAAAGTGACAGGAAGACAGACACAGCACATTGACACAGGCAGAGTTTTGGTTCTTCTTCTAGTAGCACAGTAATGATGATCAAAAAGGTTTTAACCCATTCTGATCCCCCGTCTTTTAATGGACATGACTTTAACAGGATGTTTGGATAGAGGAGAGGTTACAGATATTCTAACATTACACCCAAAAGTGACATGTGCGGACCTTAAGTAACCAAGTTTACTGCTGTGATATTAAGCCAATAAACTGAATATAAAATAAGATACATGATAAAATAATAGAATAGTAAAATACTTGTTTTGTTGTTGCAGTTATTGTGTTTTTCTTTAAATAATACAAAGTATAAATGAAATGTGCTTGAAAGCATCACTTCATTTATTATTATCAATTAAATCAGCTATTTTTTTGTAAATAATAAAAAAGGGTCTCTAAAGAAAATGTATAGAAAATTAAAGTCTCTGACTTTGTTCGTTCCAATAGAGGGAAGAAATAATATATAATATAGTATGTTATTGATTATTTGGATTATTGTTATTTGGATCATAATTGGGTTCTGAATTGGCTGATGATTATAAAACGTAATGTAGAGGCTAATCTCCAGCAGGTGTCTTGCCTTTGGCACCAAATTGTAAAGAAACAGCTTTGTGACTCTTGGCAATGTATAAAAAAGTGAAATACTCATATACCATGCGTTATCAGTCATCCTTTTGTACTTAGCATTTGATTGAATATCACTAATAAGGCCAATGCATAAACCCATGATTAGGTCCAGCCAATAGGTGGGGGTAAAGCACATGGCACAGAGGTTATCTCAGAGCCACGTGGTGAGGAATTAGCACCTCCCCAATAAAATAAAATAAATACATGCCCTCATCCACTCAACATAATCATGGTTTTCACTCAGCAGTGCACAACAATGTCTTCATTCATGTACACCTTTGGTATTCTCTCCATCTGGTTTACTAGTAAGATCTTGAATGAACAAATCCTCCATTATATTAAAAAAATAAACCGCTTTCTCTTCATCTGTTCTACTGTACATCAATGCTTTTCATCTCTATTGTCCTTTGGTCAAGTCAGCAGTATCACGTTGCATCAAGGTCTTCCTCAGATAGTGGAGGAGAGCACTGAGGTCCACATCAGCTGCAGCCATGATGACAGCAACCGTCCCCGTAATGCTCTGGTACTAACAAAGACAAGACGCATACAAAATAAACTCTGGGTTTTATTCCGTGTTTGAACTGAGATTGCAGCTTAAAAAGTGTGGGAAAGGGTGCGCCCTTAGCTCAGTTGGTAGGGCGTAGCGCTGATCTGTTAGATAAGTACACAGGTGCTAGTACAGTCTAATCCATATACATCTGTCTCCTTTTGCTTGCAGGCATTTCTTTCTGTTCTATTCCTTAAATGCATTTGCTAACTGCCTATAGATGGGATTGTTTTCTTTTATTTGGAAGGATAAAACTAGTTTAAGAGTTGATCATACACTGACATCTATAGGATAAATGTGGCATTACATGTTTACAAAAATCATACTGCTGGATACTTAAGAATCAGTTTAATAACACTTCCATAATACACACTCGACAAACATGTGGGCCGAATATCGTTCCCCATTGATCATGGTACATGGCACATTTAAAAACCGACATGTGATTACAACAGACACATTATACATAGACACACATTACAATTTCATAAAAGGAGCAGCATTCAATCATGAAAGAGCAGCATTTGGTAATAATAGAAGGTGCTGATGTGATGTGTACTGTGCAATTCATAGTAGCCATGTGCAATCTAACACATTTAAAGTGCTGCAGCATGTACACTTGTATGCAGACGATACTATTGTATAAGCTACTGGTTCTTCTATAAATCTTGCCATCGCTAATTTACAGTCTACTTTTGATACATCTCAGATCTCTCTCATCAAAAATAAGCTTCCACTAAATTATGGTAAAACTCAATGTATGTTTTCCTATACAGTCCCAGTCAAAAGTCTTGTCACTTATCAATTTTGTAGAAACAACAGCTTATAACCTGACTTTTAATTAATCCATTGGTTTTAGAAATGGTTCATATGAAAGCTAAAACCCTCCCAAATTATGTTTAATAAACTAAAATAAATTTGCATCACTGAAGAAATACTGATCATTTAATGAACACAGAAAGGTCAGATGTTGGCAGGACAAAAGTGTTGTCGCCTACAGAGAGTAATGTGAAAATTTAACAAATAATATACTTCAAATGCAAAAATATGTTGCATAACATCAGTGAATTAAGTAGTGGTGCTGTGAGATCCATATTTAATATCTTGTCTGACTTCCATGAGCTTGAAGGACTGCATCCATGCAGTTTGACAAGACTTTGACAGTGTGACAAGACTTTTGTCCGGGACTGTAGATCACTTTAGTATCCAGGCTTATGAACAAATCCATACCATAAAAAACGAAATTATATGGCAATTTGCCTGTAGTTTGGGAAATCAGGATGGAGTAATGTTACGTATCGCCAGCGTCCGTGAGAAGAAATGGATAAAGAAAGCGTCTTTGGAATGGTAAATTGAGCTTAAAAGCCCTGCCAGATGGTTCTCTCTACAACACCACATTATGTTTGTGTTTACTGTCGAGTTACCACCAGAGTAGGCCTATCTCCCTGCCGGTAGTATATGCTTGTCTCACAGATTAAGCAATGCAAATATCCCTCTTAAATAACACTTGCTGACTAAGCATGTAGATGATGCAGAGAGCTCTCCTCCCTCAAATTTGGATTCATCCAACCATTGGGTTTCATTCCCATCAGCCTCAGCCGTACTTGGTGTTTACTGCCAATTAGCAAAAGTTAGCAGGAAAGAAAGGTACAGAATGCGATCAAATTACCCGCTGAACGTCTGCATGTAAGCAGTAATGTTGAACATGCTGATGTACAGCCTCACAGAGCTGCTATGGCTATGTCTGAGTGGAAGTGTGGGTATTATGCCTTCTCTGCTGGGGACTCATCTCTTGATGGACCAATGGATAACACCACAACTTTGGAACGGGAAACCAGGGGTCGATTCCTGACAATGGTGGGGCAAGTCCAGTGATGATCCTTAATGCTACCTGCCTATCAATTCTAAGTTGCTTTGGTTTTAAGTGGCAGGCTGTACTAAATGTCATGTAATGTAAGTGGTATACCCAAGTTGAGCCTCATTTCTAGGACAAAGTTGTATCACTCATAAGTGGGTGGGATGAAGAGGTGTGACCAGTGAAGAAGTCACTTCCCCTCAGCAGCACACACATTTTCCTTTCCCTGTTGTTTCTTTCTACCTGTCACAGAAATAGCAACAGACGGCGCTCACCTCAGCCGCCATTCACGACAGCCAGCCCAGCTGCTCGTTCACACAGACACACAGAGATGGAGGGCTGAGATACGGAGAAGTCGGGTGGGGGGAGGAAAGGCAAAAACGTGAAAAGAGAAGTCGGGTTTTTGTGTAGTGCTTTTTCACTGTGGGGATGGGGGGCACGGTGATACAACCCAATAGAGCTGCTGTACAAAAACCTCCTCTGTCCTCTGTTAACCATGCTTACTGTGGAGGGCTACATGTAATACTTGGCACAAGTAGAGACATCAGGATTCTGAAAACACTCAGGATGCCGCATAATTCTGACATCATACAAAAGATACATCTCAGTGGGGACATTTGTTTGGACCTTAGTATAATATTCACAAAATGTGGGTTTTATCCATTATTCTTTATGTGAAAAAAAGAGAAAGAAACGGCATTAGTGGATGACGTGAAGCCCATTTGTTATGCTGAAGCTGCAGCTGATATCGTGGATTTTTAAATGAGTGCCACTTATAGGCAGTTGAGTTACTTTTTGTGAGAGGATGCCGTCAGTGTGACACTGGAGCTGAAGCTTACTTTGGAAAAGGAACACAACTCAGTGTTCTGGG
The DNA here is from genome assembly GCA_949357725.1 of Hyperoplus immaculatus. Taxonomy (NCBI): domain Eukaryota; kingdom Metazoa; phylum Chordata; class Actinopteri; order Uranoscopiformes; family Ammodytidae; genus Hyperoplus; species Hyperoplus immaculatus. The sequence continues at coordinate 7,885,628 of OX442364.1, read as the reverse complement.
TAAGTCAAGAGTCAAGACTCTCACAATCTTTAATCATCACCAGAACTGTTGATATTGTTTGATAATGAAGATTATCACTGTACAAAGTGACCATTCTAGCTACGTAATGTCAGTTAAATATTGCATTTTGGGGTATTGTAAATGTGCATACAAGAGGTCCTGGGATGGATGGTCAGAAATAGATTCAGTTTTGATATCAATCATGTGCTGTGCCAACTATGAAGCCTACTTTAGCTCAGGCACACAAAACTGACTGTTCTTGGTAAATGTGACATCAGATATTCTTCTTGTGAATTTGCCTATAGAACAAAATATACAGTATGTGAAGCTCATTTGTCGGGCTGTAGTACAGCAGTGTTGCTTTAATGGACAGAACGGAAGAGATCGAGTAATGTACATTAATTTGAGGCAAAATGTACATACTCCATCTTAAGCTCATTTGAGAGCTGTTCCAGTGCACTGTGCTGGTAGTGCTTCAGAGGCTCACTTTGGTGGAGGAACCAGATTAACTGTTTTAGGTAAAAAAAAAAAACTTTATGTGTGAGTTTGTCCAGATGTAATCCAATGTTAACATAGTCTAAAGCCTGAAAGACACTTTGCCAGTGACAATGAATTTACCGCCTGCTATACAAATCTATTATAAATTGCAAAGAAAAACACAGGGCAAAGGCAGCAGGGGAGGGTTTTGTCATGCACTGAGAGCTCTGTGCTCCTTCACCGAGGCTCACTTTGGAGCTGGAACTAAACTGACCGTATTGGGTAAGAGAATCTGCAACAACTGACTGAGTCTCTCTCACAGCTCATTTAAACAGATCAAGAGAGTAAGAAATAATTGGACTCTTCTTTTAGGATAATGTATTTTGTGGCACTATTCTCCCTTTCAAAAAGTAAAATATGTTTCGGCCCAACTTAAATTTGTTAGCTAAAGACTCTGACCGAATCTGTTCTCAGCTGCAGCAATAAAGAATTGGCCCTATGCCCAGATTATTGCTCTCAATTTGAGTTCTTATCAGCGCTGTGTGTGCAACAGTCAGAGGCTTTGGAAATGGAGCCTAACTCACTATCTGAGGTAACGTGAAAAAGCTCACAAAATGGTACAGAATTGAAACGTCATATGTATTAAGTAATATTACATTAGGTACACAACCAGGTTAACTGGTCTAATATCTGCAAGGTACAATTTGTGGTTGATTCACCCTTTTATCTAAAATTGACAGATTTTTTCTAAAATAGTTTGTAAAGTGTTTTTTGTACTCGCTGAATTAAGAGAAAATTCCAGACAAATGCAAACACTTTGCTGCTGTGGGCGCTGAGAATTTGATCAGTGTTTCCTATAGTTCTCATAACATAAGGTTATATGCAAGTATTCATGTCTGCTGTTACAATTTCTAATAGTTTTTGTGTAAGGTTTGGGGTTGCAGAAAAAAGATACCCTGCTCTATGATGAAAATTAAAGTTACACGGACCCTCAACCAATATAAAACCTGCCGCTGTGAATTTGGACTTGGAAAAAATAAATATATACTGTATATAAAGATTTAAATATATATATCTGTCTATTTTCAGTAAAATATGGCAAAAGCTTGACAAAGCATGTGCCATTTATGTTCAGCATGAAAATGCACTGCCTCTTCCTCAATGTGCATATGTGAATTGTGGTACTAGAAACATTAGGCTATTCAATTTCTTGTGAGGTGTTGGATGCTACCATTCTTATTTGTGTATGGTAAATATGTAGCTCGAACCAGCAGCCGTGAGTTTTGCTTAGAGCTGGGCTTTTTCCAACGGTAACAATTCCACCTATACCACCAGCACCTCTAAAACCCATGTTTTACCTCATATTGTTAATCGTTTTCTTTTTAACTTTCACTAAAGTGTTGTCTTTGCATTTTTCGATTATTTGTTTCCGTTGGCCCCTGCAGAACCAAACCGTACCGTCACTCTGCCAAATGTGAAAGTGCTTCAACCTTCGAAAACAGAATGTGGATACAGCAAACACAAAGGGAAGAAGAAGAAGACCTTGGTGTGTGTGGCCTCACGTTTCTACCCGGACCATGTGAGTGTGTCCTGGCACATCGACGGGGAAGCTGTCACATTTGGCGACGTGGCGACGGACAGTGTTGCCGTGCGGGCCGGGGACCATTACGTCATCACCAGCAGGCTGAGGGTCACGCTCACAGAGTGGTACACACCGGGCAAGAACTTCAGCTGCAGTGTTAGCTTCTTCAATGGGACCGACACCGTTCACCGTCATGGTTGGATCGAAGGCATTGAAGGTATAGTATGGTTATCCGCAAAACACTTGATAATATTTTTAAGACCGCATGTGAAACTCCAAAACCTCAGGAATGCACTAAAACACTGTTTATCTTCTGTCTTTCTATCTGCCAGGACCAGGAGCTGCAGTGATACGAGGTAAATAGAGTTGTGTGTGAACCTAAACGCCAAGGCAAAAGAGAGGCAATAGTTATAGCACAATTCAGGTACAAGGCAAGTCAAAGTGCTTTACAAGGGCATACAAAAAATAAATTATGGTAACACTTTACAATAAGGGTATTAGGGTAATATATTAATTAACTGTTACTTAATGTTTAGTTCATGCTTAATAGGCATTCAATAAGCAATAACTAACAGTTATTAAATGCTTTGACAATGTTTAATATGCATACAATAAGCATTAAGTAACAGTTATGCTAGTTAATGCTTAACTGAGCATTAACTAATACATACTAATAAAAAGTAAATACATATTAACTGTTAGATTATGCCTAATAAGCATTTAGTACTCATTAACTAACCGTAAAACGCATTACCTAAGCATAACCTTACAGCTAATTAATGTACCCTTATTGTCAAGCGTTACCAGCAATATTGAAATTGCTTTTAAGAGATAGTAAAAACAGTGAGCGGAAACTAGCAGACAAATTGTTAAAAGAAGGAAATAAATAAAAACAAGCGGATAAAAAAGTTATGGTTTCAAAGGCAAACAGAAAAGTCTTCCAGAAACATTTCCGACTGAAATGTAGCTTCTTTTTTTTTTTTGCAGGGAGATATATGAGGATCACTCAGACTGCCAAACTGTCGTACACCATCTTCATCGTCAAGAGCAGCATCTACGGAGCCTTTGTGGTGTTTCTTGTGTGGAGGCGTCAGGTTTGTCTAACTTGATCCTACCATGTCCATATTACACCAAATAAGATGTATTATACTTGCCTTTGGAAATGGTTTGGTTTATCTTTATAACCTAAAGAGCTCAAGATCGGACTGTATATTAAAGCCCCTATCAGACATAGAATACATGACATCGCTAGCTTCCCATTCAAGCAATGGCCTTTGTCTTTCAGTGTCTGTTATTCCAATGTCAGTTAAGGATTTACCTAGTCCTAGACCTATATTGACCAATAGTTGTTTGTTCAGCGATTCTGGAGAATGCTGGTTGTCAAAGAAAAACTTTTTGTCATGATCAGTGAATATCTTGCGCTAGTGATTTGTGACGATATATTCACCGATTTTGGGTAAAACAAATTTGACAACTTTCTCCAGAATCACTGACTCCACCTTTACTGTATCCAGCGAGAGACAGGGAATACATGTATATATATATATATATATATATATATATATATATATATATATATATATATATATATATATATATATATATATATATATATATATATATATATATATATATATATATATATATTTGTATGTTTAACAAATCACTTAAAATGTGTCCTTCCTGTGGTTTCTGTGCAGGTGTCAATTGGCAAACAGGACAACTGAGAGCTGAGCTGCACAGAGGAGAGGATTCAACTGGTTTATGAAATGAAGCTGAAATAGTATAAATGTTGACCTGCCTCTGCTTTCAGTGAGCCAATCACAGTCTGCAAAACATAGGGGACCCTGCTTGATATAAAACACACAAATGCTTTGATATGCACTGTTGATTGACTGTTGATCTGTTTGTGAAAACGCCTGTGAACTGCTTCATACTGAGTGTAACTTTTAATAAAGATTTTTTTCTAAGAGAGAAACTGTATGTCATCCTTATTGCTTTCAAAAGTGTGTCTGAAGTGGAAACAGTGCTGCCTGACTGAAGTCAACATGAGCTAATCTTACCAGATATCAGATGCATTTAATGTGCAAGCTGTGTCAGTTTCCATTCATGTATGAAGTCAGGAATGCACTGCCCACGTATCTCAACCTAAGCCACAGACACTTAGTGGAGGTATTTTTAGCTGCTTGATCATCTTGTCTTATTTCATTATCCTGAAAACAATCTTTTTATTCTGATGTTTCCATTCACAGCACACAGCTTTACTTCTAATAATGACATTAACTGATTGCTAAAAAGATCAAAGTTACAACCAAGAAACAGCCATTCTTGAGACTTTAAGTCATTGAAAAGCTCTGCCAGTATGTGATAGTGATCGCGAAAAAAATATATATATTCTTAAGATTTGGAACAAAGAGACAGCCCCCTGTTTTGACATCTGGCTCAGAGTTCTCCAATACTTTATATGGAGAACATTTGTTATGAGATTCCAGGGAATGCAAAGAAGTTTAAACACATTTGGCAGCCTTTCCTTGACTATATCTGAGTTCTGAAGAGACCTAAGTTGATACCTCAAATAACTTTTATTTTCAGTTTGACATTTGACATAGAAACCTGTTTAGTAGAATACCCCATGTTTGTTGTTTATTTTATTTTATCTTTTATTTTTGTGTTCCTTTTTTCACTGTTTTTTATGTGTGTATCTTCATTAAAAAAGTTTAAAGCATTTTAAAAAAAAGGTCAAAGTTACATTTTTAAAAAGCCTCTATGATGACATTTTAAGCATAATCTATTCAGATGTACCACTACAGGATTTAAGTCGAATATACTTTTTCCACCATGCACACATAATGTATGGCTGCTATGTACTGACATATTATGTAAGTGAAGCTCTATTCCATTTGTTTGAGGGCTTTGAGGAAAGATGTTCACATGTGAGTCGACCACAGCCCACACAACAACAGGAAATCATTCTTCTCTCTCATGCACCGACACTGCTGTTGGTGAAGATCAAACCGGGGCAGGAGGCCGTTGAGAGCGTCACCAGAGGACAGGATGTGGTCACAGAGCCAGCTCTCTGCACTGACGGAGGTGCAGTCTGCTCTACATCACCGCAACCTTTGCAAATGACACCTGCATCTGCGTGCAACAGGCCCAAGAGTCTGCAACAAACAACTGCTTCTGTGTCAACTGAAGCTACGCTGAGTCCCAGCAGCTGTCTAGTGTGATCCACTGCAACAATCTGAACACATACACAATATATACTGTAGGCTACATATGACACAGTAAAGGTGCTCCCCTAAACTTTCAGTTTTTGCTCATTCTTGCACCCCCTTTTGGCAAAATAAGTAGTGTTTTACTACGCCAGCTGATGTTCCTGGGTGAGCATACCGATGACAAAGGCATTAAAATCAGATTAAAAAAAATGGCTGGTGATCAGAGTTTGGAAATGTCCATATCGTTTTGTGTCATTACATTCATGCAATGTACAATGTAATGTACAATGCAATGTCAAAGGAACCCCACAGAGGTAAAACACAGATATACTGTATGTGTTGTGCGACAAATAACCGTTCATAAGTCCTACTTTTGGTGATATAATGCTTTGTTAAGTTAAGGTGAGGTTTGGGGTATAAAATGACAAATGCTTCATAATGAACCTCTATTTCTCAGAGCTTTAGCGGTAGAAGTGCTGTGTTTTTACTGCTATGGAGCACAAGAAACTGACATCCAACTCCAACTAACATTATGTATCTATCTGCTTACATCGGCATACAGTCAAGAATGCATTTAATCCGAAAAGGTTAAGCACAACAATCAGATCAGAGCTGATATGTGTATACACATCAAAGGTAGCATGTGTTCATTCGATTACTGTATGCTATTTTTCCTCAGAGCATGCCGCGCCTAAATGGATATTATCAGTTAGGTGTCTCCCTCTGCTGGACAGTCACTGCTAACTGCAATGCTAAGATTACCCACTGCACAGCACAAATTCAGGACACAACACAATTAAAAGAAAATAAGAAAGTCCTATTTTATTGTATTAAATCACAGATTTACATATCATAAGCATACATGCGATAAAACAGAGATAAAAATGCTTTGTATAGCATATGTTATGCTGTCCCCAAATGGCCAAAAAAGCAATTCAGTCAGGTATCACCAGGTTTAACAACGACATGAGTTACACAGTTACCTCCAACTAGCTGAATATTGGACTTACATTCTTCCAATAGCAGACACAAAGCCAAATTCACAAATGTAAAGTCAACATGTCCGAGTTGTGTTGCTTTTATGCCCTTGTTAGTACGATAATTACATTTTTATGGTAAATGCGCACTATTAAATGTGCTATCTAGATTGTTTGACTTGCTTTAACCTACTTTATCTGTGTCCATGTTAATTGTGTGCACCATCAGAACATTCCTTGTTTGGACGTACCTGGCAATACATCTGATTCTGACTCTGATGCCAGGCGCTCAAACACTTGAGGTACGGTAGGTGGTATGCTGTTGAAATGACCACACACACAAACAAAAAGGTTGAGACATCAGTTTGTGTGCCCAGGTGAAGAATGATCACAAAATTACATTTAAGCCTATAGAATATCAACAATCTCAAGTGCATGCACATATTGTGTACAGTATAGGGGTAACACTTTACAATAAGGGTACATTAATTAACTGATAAAGCTGGGGTAGATGATTTCTGATTGGTCAAAGTCAACATGAGCTGTACACTTTGACCAATCAGAGCGAGGCTACGGTTCTCTGTTCTTATTGGCTGTTGGGACTGTCCATTCACTTTGGCACAACATTGTTGGTGTAGAGCGTGTCAGGTAGGGACCATAGGGGAGGGACCAAAGAGAACAAGTGGAGCGGTTGAAGTATTTGAATTCAAATTTCTATCCCAACTTCCATTATCTCCCTAAATCCTCCACCTCAGCTTTAATGTAACCTTATTGTAAAGTGTTACCGGTGTGGGTAACTAGGACATTTTTGCCTGGATTAAACCAAGAGGAAGAGGCTGAGCAGCAGAGCGATGGCCACACTAGACACTACTGCACTCTGAGCTGCAGAGCTGGACGTCATGGCCCTCACGTTGCTGCTGGGTCTGGGCAGTGGACAGGAGCCCCCGGAGCCAGACATGCCCCTTGGCAGAGTGGACACTCCCTCACTGGCCAGCAGCACGCCAGAGAAGCTGATGGATCTAGAGGTGGAGCTGGCCCAGGCGCAGCTCCCAGCCTCCTGCAACACCAACACCTGCTCGCCTCTCCTCAGCTTCCCCATGAAGTAGCAGGTGTTGAGGGTCGTGTCTCCACCAGTCACCTGGAAGACAGGAGGGTGGCATCAGACCTTTAGTGTTGTTAGTTCATTTCTTGAGAAAACAAAAAGCCATCTTTCCAAAATCATGAGATAATAACAGTCAAATAATAGAAGTCAAATAATAGAAGTAAGTGGAAATGACCTGTTGTTTTGTTTGTAAAAATTATCCCTATTTCCTATACATAACTAAATGTAACCATATACTGCACATCTGGTTTTACAATGCTAAGCCTATGTCTCACCTGAGCATGGCACAGCATACTGCGGTTCCCATTCACCATGAAGTACCATCTGTTGTTGTGGTGTCCGCGGCAGAGCTGGGCAGCAAACACAAACTGGTAGACGCCAGCAACTGGCACCGTGAACACACCTGTGACATTGTTGTAGGCCGAGCCCTGGTTCACCAGCACCTCATCGAAGATGATTGGGTTGTACTCGATATTTGTCAGGATGCCCTTGTGGGCGACGAAAAAAAGAACAGCGCCCCCTGGGACAAAGATTCACAATCTCAATCACATGTGAAGAGCTGCATTACTGATGGTGCTTTTCCATTACATAGTATACCGGCTCTACTCTACTCACCTTTGATACCGGGTACTATTCGTTGGTCGTTTTCCATTATGAGAGAGTAACCAGTCGGTTGTCATAGCGATATTAACGGCCAACATTAGCTTCTATGTGTTGCTACTCAGTCTTCACCAGGGCGATACTTATTACATTTTGTTTTTGGATGAAGTAACGGTTGATACTTTACCACTCAGACAACTGGCCGTGTCATAGCTGGCTTTCTATTTTTGTTTTTTCTCATTGTGTTACATTAACAGATATGCACATCCCCGTCTCGTCAGAGAGTCGCTGGTAGACTGTTTCATTATAGATGGCCCAGTCTGTATAGACAGCAAGCTCTGAAACTGCAACTGCAGTGTACCTGGCCCCCCGTACCTTGACGGAGCAGGTACCAAAAAAGTAGGTAGCCTACCAGGGACTGTTTAATAGTGGAAAAACACATAAGCTGAGTAGTGTAGAGTAGAGCTGGTACCATGTAGTGGAAAAGCGCCATAATTTCCTCCCTATAATGTCCAACAACAATGGTTAATTTTACTGTGTTTTCTTTCATGTGCTTTCATTTAAATCAAACACTATTATAGACAATCATGTAGGTGCTCTATTTTTGGCTCTCAAAGACTCACAAACACACACACACATACACTACCTACCCTGTTGTCTGGCTTCTGTTTGACGGGGGATCTGTGGAGAGAGCGAGGGGTGAGTTGGTTTCAATAAGCCTGTTTAAAGACTTGAGTTATGGTTAAAGGTCAACAGTCTCTTCACTCACTGGGCCAGCAGCAACTATACCAGTTACCGACAACACCGCCGCAATAACAAAACCGGTATATGACTGAAAAAAAAAAAAAAAAATTATTGACAAAAATAGGTCCAGATACAACACAATGACAGATAGACAGACAGACAGACAGACAGACAGACAGACAGACAGACAGACAGACAGACAGACAAGGTACCTTGGTGGTGCTCATTTTCCTGCTGATATCTGTACAGTACTGATACACTCTGTCAGTTCTTCTGTTGAAGAGTCTCTATGCCCAGCAGCCAAAGTCCACCGGCTGCTATTTTGTCTATCTGACAAACTTGTGCCCACCATACACACACATAACAAATAATTATGTCTAACTAAACCTGGAGATAGCTGACGTGTCCAAAGTGGATGAGGATGCCTTTTGGCAGACCAAATGCCCCACAAGAACTCACTACATTTCCTTTGCTTGTTTTGAGGGTTGTCCTAAAGCATGAGTCGATCCAGCAATTGTCCAAAAATTACCTGTTTCTCTATTGAAGTGACAGCACCCTTTAGTGGCCGTGGTAATTCTGAGTGGAGAAAACCACTGTTTGTTTCCTTTTTCACATGCCGATTTTGCAAGGTATACTTTTATGCATGACCACGATTGTTCCATAACCTTAACATGTTTATTATTTTAACCATGAGAATCAAGGTCCCTTAACCTTAGCCAAGTATAAATTATACGCTGGCAAAAAAATAATGAGGAGATATTCTGATTGTGACAAAAAAAGAGAAAAAAAAGATTAATCGAGAGTGCATTTAGCTTATAGTGGATTTGATGCTTGTAACTTAAACGTAATCATTGATGCAAGAACAATGATTATATTACGTGAGTGTAAAAACAGTGCATGCTACTGTTTCTCCAAAAACTGACAGTGTTGTATGGTGTTGTGCCCGCGATAGAGTGCATTGACACCGTTGGGGTCAAGTTGCGGAGAAGGCAGGTGGATATCGGAGTTTGAGCTCTGATGAAACGAAAAACAGTGCGTGTCATATGCCTGTGACCCAGTGATAGCAGCCCCACACTGTTTCATCTCAATGTGTTTAGTTGCTTGCAGTTCATCTGGTACCTCGCTGCTACTAACAGACTTCCATTAAGATATGCAGTGGTGTAACATATAGCCTACTGTAATACACAGCTGTCTGCTCAGTTCAGTTTGTCTTGATAACAACACTGCCCTTTGGCTTTAAAAATTAATTGAGTTAGATGAGTCATATTTTAGAGTTTTACTCCGTAAGATTGCCATCTTGTCTGTTAAGTTCCCATCCACCTGTTTGAATTCCAGTGGGCCTAAATCAGTTAATTTTTTTTTATTTAGTTTTTATCAATTAGGCTACCGTATTTTTTTTTGTGCTGCCGTGTCTGAAGTTCTCGATTTTCCGAGTACAATCAAAAGCAGCAGTCATGTCTGGGCAGTGGTGTCACTATGCCGACGGCATAAGAGAGTCCTTCACCTCACATGTTGACTCCTACCAGCAGAGATGCAAGAGAGAAGGACGCAAAGTTGGAGCTCTGACCTCAGCGCCCAACATTTAGTTAAGTGTGTCTGAAATATCCTTCTCGTAGTCAGTGACTGTGAAATAAGACCTCCCTCTAATCCCTGTCCCAGTCTGCTCTATTCATCTTTAAACCCTGTTACCTAAAAGAGAAGGGAGGGGAGGGAGGTCGGAATTGGTCTCCATCGCACAGCAAGGTTAGAGGATGGCAGCCTGCTGTTTAATAAATGTAGCCTACCCAGTGCTGCACTAATCATCTTGACATCTGGCCTATGACCTCAATCGGACAGTTTGTCCCTTTCTCCTTTAGTCCAGCAGTAATCCTCCAGAAACATATGGTACTCTTAAAGACCCCTGTCTGTCCGTACTGCTAAGTGAGCGTCTGACAGTCGGACCGTACACATTAAAGCTTAAAATGTGGAGCATCGTATTGCAAGTTATAATGGATGCTCAACTAGACTGTAATTTTTTAAATTATTTTCTGCAATATTTTCATTTGAAGTTAACAGCGTCATATGTACATGATTCTTGCTGGGTGACATTTTGAGATACTAGGAGGAGGTCAAGGTAAAATGTTGAATAAAAGAAAGTATCAATAACCTTATGATCCTTACATGCATTGCTGGATGATAAGCGCCTCTCTGTCCTTCAAAGTATCACACAGTATTTGGGCAGTTACAGGAAAGTGGGCTGCAGAAAATTCTATTTGTTTTCCAATGAGCATTTCAGACCTTTTTCCCTCTTCTTGTCACTTTCGTTGCTGATTTCAACAAAATGATCAACCCCTAATGTTCATAGACATTAGTGTTACTTTAAACAGCAGGTTACAATGGGCGATTGAATTAGCTACCACATTCAGCCTATCTAGACAACAGCCTGTTGAAATAAAATTCATTATAATCAAGTCCCCCTTGGTTTATAAAGCTTAGTGAAACTGTTTGAAGCAGGGCTGGTTGAATTTGGTTGAAATATTTATTATGAATTCATTGAGGCTATCAATAAATATTATCGCATGTAAAATAATATGCAGTATGAATACAAAAACGCATTATCATTATTAATGTCATCATTATTATATTATTGCAATATAGTCTAGGACTGTTCGTACAGCATGAGATCATATAATCAGGGATGATGTCATTGTGAGTTCATCAGACTTATGTCGGCTTAAGCCAAAAACCTAAAATCTTTTAGAAAAAAATAAAAAGTAGTAGACATCCGGGTCTTTCTAACCATCCTAAATCTGGCCACAATAATCTACTAAATAGTAGAAAGTATGCGATTCGGAAAGCAGGGATAATCATCTATTTGTGGCGGCCATCTTGCATGCACCATGCCTCCTTCTCCCGGAGAGAGAGAGAGAGAGTTCACTTTAGTCTCACAGTCTCCATGTTGGGACACTGAGCCTGTGCCTCAGTGTCCCAGTTCTTCCCAGTGTTCCTCTTCCTGGTCCTCTCAGCCATCACCAGAGCTGCCACCACTGTAACCAGCACAGTGATGGTGATGACGAGCACGGTGGCTGTCTCGGCGATGCACAGCTGACTGTCCACCGAGGCCAGCGACGCCCCGGCTAGCTGAGTCGGCTCCTGGCACGTCACGTTACGGTAGTCGTCGATGTGCAGGTGGCGGACGCGCACGATCTTGCTGAAGAGGCGATGCAGCTCGCAGTCACAGCTCCACGGGTTCCCTGATGGACGGGACATTGTGACAACTTTTCAGTTTTGTAATGCTGGGTTTACACCAGAGGACTTTTAAAAGACTTTGAAAAGACTGAAGACTGAAACCCTCTTACATCTGAAGACATTCAACTCACACCTGAAGACAACTAGTCATTAGTTTTCAGTCACAGAGTGAGATTTTGAAAAGACAGAGGGTCTCATATTGCAAGACTACAACTAGATTCCTTTTGAGATTAACATTATTTCCGCAAACGCGATAGTGATTATTTAGTCAAAAAAAGGTTAATTCAATATTCCGAGCGGGGGACCTTTAGTTATTTGACCATCTTTATTTGCTGATCTCATCCCCCAATAACTTTAACTCCTAACCCTGTATTTGACGGTAAAGAGTTAAGGTTGCGCGGCAGTCAGCCTGGTTCTCCCGCCGAGGCTTCAAGGAAAAAGTGTCCGAAATAAGTGCCTGCACAGGCGGACACAGGTTGCGAATAATGCCGAGTCAGCGAGGTGGTGATGTGGGGCCATTTAGCGATGGCTTAAATGTAACCGACATAAATGTATAAACAAGTTAAGCAATATACACTCAACAAAAATATAAACACAACACTTTTGTTTTTGCTCCCATTTTTCATGAGATGGACTTAAAGATCTAAAATTCATTCCAGAGACACAATATTACCATTTCTCTCAAACATTGTTCACAAATCTTAGACTGTCCACAATAAAAAGCCACTCTGAAATGTGCATTTTTTTTGCTTTATTGGGGGTCTGGGGACTCAGAACCAGTCAGTATCTGGTGTGACCACCATTTGCCTCATGCAGTGCAACACATCTTCTTTGCATATAGTTTATCAGATTGTCAATTGTGGCGTGTGGAATGTTGGTCCACTCCTCTTCAATGGCTGTGCGAAGTTGCTGGATATTAGTGGGAAGTGGTGGATGCTGTCGTATACGCCGGTCAAGCACATCCCAAACATGCTCAATGGGTGACATGTCCAGTGAGTATGGTGGCCATGCAAGAACTGGGACATTTTCAGCTTCCAAGAATTGTGTACAGATCCTTGCAACATGGGGCTGTGCATTATCTTGCTGAAACGTGAGGTGATGTTCATGGATGTATAGCACAACAATGGGCCTCAGGATCTCATCACGGTATCTCTGTGCATTCAAAATGCCACCAATAAAATGCACATGTGTTCTTCGTCCATAACAGATGCCTGCCCATACCATAAACCCACCACCACCATGGGCCACTCGATCCACAACATTGACATCAGCAAAGCGCTCACCCACACGACGCCACACACGCTGTCTGCCATCTGCCCTGAACAATGTAAACTGAGACTCATCCGTGAAGAGAACACCTCTCCAACGTGCCAGACGCCATCGAATGTGAGCATTTGCCCACTCAAGTCTGTTACGGCGACGAGTGGGAGTCAGGTCAAGACCCCCATGAGGACGACGAGCATGCAGTTGAGCTTCCCTGAGACGGTTTCTGACAGTTTAGCAGCTGTCTCACTGGCTGGTCTCAGACGATCTTGGAGGTGAACCTGCTGAATGTGGAGGTCCTGGGCTGGTGTGGTTACACGTGGTCTGCGGTTGTGAGGCCGGTTGGATGTACTGCCATATTCTCTGAAACGCCTTTGGAGACGGCTTATGGTGGAGAAATGAACATTCAATGCACGTGCAACAGATCTGGTTGACATTCCTGCTGTCAGCATGCCAATTGCACGCTCCCTCAATGCTTGTGGCATCTGTGGCATTTTGCTGTGAGACAAAACTGCACATTTCAGGGTGGCCTTTTATTGTGGACAGTCTAAGGCACACCTGTGCACTAATCATGATGTCAGATCAGCATCTTGATGTGGCACACCTGTGAGGTGGGATGGATTATCTCAGCAAAGCAGAAGTGCTCACTATCACACATTTAGACAGATTTGTGAACACTGTTTGAGAGAAATGGTAATATTGTGTATCTGGAATGTATTTTAGATCTTTAAGTCCATCTCATGAAAAATGGGAGCAAAAACAAAAGTGTTGCGTTTATATTTTTGTTGAGTGTAGCTTTAAAGTTTGCTATTACGACTATGTCCACCTCCCATACAATACAGTGAGTAAACTCATTTATATTTTTAGCGTGAGTGGTGGGTCGCTTCACTTGGTCAACCTAACATGAACATGGTGAACAACAGTAGAAGTACTAGTGCTTACCTGACAGCTGGATGTGTGTAGCTGTGGTATGGAGGCTGATGAATGTCTTAAACTTGGCTTGATGCAGATTGTTTCCCCCCAGAGCCAGGAAGGCCAGGCTGTGGAGAGGAGCCAGAGCATCGTGCTCTATCTGAGAGATGTTGTTGTTACTCAGCTGGAGCAACTAGACAAACAGACAGACAGACAGACAGGTAATCAGACGGACAGGAACACAGGCATACCTCTAGACACACAGAGTCATCTCAACAGTCATTTAGCCACCTCTAGTGCTTGCAGCATATCTAGGCTGGAGTGCTGCACCACAGTCAGACTGTTGTTGTGAAGGTAGAGCTGTCGCAGCCTGGTGAGGCCCCTGAACACTCCGGGGCCAACCGACGCCAGCTGGTTGTGACTGAGGTCCAGCTTCTCCATTTTGTCCAGATGCTGCAAGCTGACACAGGGAGGGAGAGAGACAGAGTTGAAAGCCGTTGCTTGTTTATTCTTCATCTACTGGTAATGAACTGTCTTTAGTCTGTAGTTCTGAAAGTAATGTTTAGACCCGCTTCAAACCCCAAGATAACTGATTTATTTATTTTGCTTTCTGGGGCAGTGGAAATGAGCTATGAACACTGACACACTATCATCTATTAATGAGTTGATATAGCGACTTTGTTAGCTTATGTGCACATCCAACAGACACTTACCCTATGTTACGTCTTCAAACAGGTGCTTTACTGGCAGACACCCACTATATTAAGTTTATTCTGTGCTACTGTAGAAACATGGCAGTTAAACATGGCTGCCTCCGTGGAGGTTACCCCATTCCTATATACTGTATCTAGAAAAGGTTCTTTCTAAGGTAATACAAAATATACATTCTATTTCTACCAAATCTGTTCCGAAAAATCCCAATAAATTCCACACACTGTACCTTTAAGTCGAAGACAGGCAAAAACTAAGCTAATTTGTCACAGTCAAAAGTGAAGGCATGATTTATCATGAAGTTGCCAGGTGGAACTGTGCTGTTTCAGCAATAATGTGGACTGTCTTGATGAAGAACACTTAGAAGAAAGAAGAAAGAGAAGAAAGAGGCAAAGCTTTTCATTTAGCAGGGCTCACCCAAACTGACTAGGTGGGGAACTCAAAGTAGACCTATAGGCTAGTAGACTTAACTTCTAAGCTTGTTTCTGTTTGTAAACACTACAGTACAAATGACGATGTGTGTATCGTAGTCCGCTAAACCTAATTACTTAAATTCTACCGAGATCAGTACTTTCATAGGGTCAACAGACAGACAGACAGACAGGTACCTGTATCCAGAAATCTGATCTAAGCGGTTGTGCTCTAGTCGCAGCTCTCGGATGGAAGGCAGACTGTCTGAGAAGTCGACAGGTAGAGATGTTAACTGGTTCCAACTGAGGTCCATTTTCTCCAGGTAGAACAGAGAGAAAAAGGCCTGTGGAGAGAGAAAAATATGGACGGACACAGAAGCAGAATTCAACTGACTATTACTGTTGACACACTCCATCCACCCACCAAAACTTCAATTGATTTTATTGTTTACAGTTTTGTTCACATACATTTTGACTTTATTCTGTTTCAAAGTTTCAAGTTTTCCAGTGATATTTCCAGGCCTCTTAAAAGGTACAGTGTGTAATATCAGAGTATTTAGCGACATCTAGTGGTGAGATTCTAGATTGCAATGTCTCTACTCATACCGTTGTTAGAATTGACAGAAACTATGGTGGCCTCCCTGGACAAAAAGGTAGTTGCTAAAGGTGGCATCGTCCACCACTACCAAAAGTCTTTCCACAATATCAAGTGATGGGGTGAAGATGAATGTGTCTACCTTGGCTGCTTTCTGGAAAGCTCCTAAGATTAAACTCTAGGTAAAGATTCAGAATTTAGTTATTTATTCTATAGTATACTTTATCTTCGTTACAACAGGTGCATTTCCGGCAGACTCCCACTTTACATAAAAATATGTAAGGCCATCAAGTTTGTGAGTTCTGTGCTACTGTAGAAAAATATGGCAATGCACCCTGCTCCTTTCTAGATATTAATGCTCATTGTAAGGTAATACAAAATAACAACTTCTAATTTCAAGAGAATATACAATAATTAAGCTATATATATATAGTATATATATACTCCATTTCTTCCAAATCTGTTCTCTTAAAAATACCTGTACCTTTAAGGTGCACTATGCAGTTTCAAGGAGGGGGGGGGGGGATTTGTTTACATTTCAGAGCCTGCAGTTCGTTTACAAAACATATTTTCAGAACATGTATTTCTTAGTATTGAGTACTTTTATCATTATAAATCAAAAGAAATTCATTTTTGAAGGCACCTGGAACCAAACGTTAGACTAGAAAATGTTTGTGAACCAAACTGTAGGGCCCTGATGCTGTAAAAAAACAACAACAGTGAAACAGTAACTTTTCAGGTAGCTTTCTAACTTACAGATATCCAATATTCCTGTGAGGAATGTTTGTTTATTCAGTTATGAGAATAACCGAAAGTTACATAGTGCACCTTTAAAGTTCTGCCATCCCTTTTCATCTTACCTGTGGTTGTATTTCTTGTATATCGCTGTTGGTCAGAACCAGCACCCGCAGTGACCACAGTCCAACAAAGGATCGGGTTTCAATTTGGGTCAGGTTGTTTCCGCCGAGCTCCAACAGCCATGTGCCGTGCGGGAGACCCCTGGGAACGCGCTCGAAACCCAGGCCCCGGCAGTCCACCAGGTCAGAGTGCTCGTAACAAATGCACTGGTGTGGACACAAGCGTGAGCCCTCCACGCATATCACAAAGGATAGTGGGGCATAAAGGGCAATAAGGAAGGAGAGAGGGGCAAGGAAAAGGAGGCGCATATTTTTTCCCAAGATGGAAGCTTGTTCAAAGTGTGGAAAGTTGAAGGGAGCTTGGTAGTTTAATTCTGCCCTTCCCATTGCCAAGAATTCCAGTCAGCGTAGACACACCTGGGGATAAAGAAAGCAACCATTTAGCCAAGAGTTTTCAGTTTACATTTAAAGGTGGAGTCAGAGATTCTTGTTTTTTTGACAAAATAAGTGAATATCTCTTATACAACTGCACTTAGCCTTGCGTGAGCACGCTGGAAAACAAATCCCTAGCTCTGTGTTCATACACAGCCTAGGCTCTGTAAACTGTTACGTAAACGAAGGGTATTTAAACAACAGGGACCCCTCCCCCCATAGGTAGCAACACACCAGGTCATTGAAAAAGAAAAATTACATAACTGCTTTAAATCTTTCTCAGAAGTGTTACACTCCTTTTTTAATACGGGCTGATTTATCCTCCATTCCCCATGCAAAATGTAATTACATCATCGCAGTCATTAAGATCAGAGGAGCAGAGAGAGAGGATTGAATTGAGTGAGCCTGAAACACATTGCCATTGCATAAAGTCAATAAAGGCACGCAGCGTTTATTTGTTGTTTTCTCAAACGTAGCTACAGAATGACCTCGTTTTCACATGATTTGTTCACTTCCAAAAGTAAAAAAATACTTTTTATAATGTACTGCATCGTCCAAAATACAGAAGAAATCAATTGATTGAAATCCTGCTTGATATGTTCACTGCTAAACTGAAGTGGATGAGAACAAACACTCTTTTTTTTTTTAATGAGTGCCCTTTTCTGAGACAAAAAACAATAACAACAACAACAACTGACGACAACTAAAAAAGAACACATGAAAATTAAAGAGTAAAAATCAACATCTCGGCGTTACTAATTTCATTTTCAAAGTCTTTCTCAAACGCCTATAACTCACCTCTTCCCCTGGAGATGGAGAAGGCACGCATCTCTGTATTGAAACATCAGCATCTGTATGTCCTATGGCTTGATGGGAGATGGACATATTCAAAAAAGACAAAGGCAACAGAGTGCTACTGCTGAGTGAGACTGCAGTCAGCTGTCTGTCGAGAGTATAATCCTCTAATCCTATGCCATCGCCAAATGTTTCCTCTCATCCACTAAACTCTGCCGGCTTTCAGTATTACTAGGGAGCTTTGGAGTCTTGGTGATGTATTATAAAGAAGACTGGTGTTTTTTTTATAGCCAGGATGAGACAGACAGACAGACAGACAGACAGACAGACAGACAGACAGACAGACAGACAGACAACCATACAGCTGATTAATGTGTGATGATCAGTGGATTGGGCTCACACGAGGCTGGATGTATAACCATATACCATGTAGGCCTACAGTATACAACCAGATAGATAGATAGATCTAAAGTATTTAAGAATTAATTTTATAATATAATGTATAATTTTATTGAATTTCACAGAAAAAATTGTGAGCAGGGCCTCAATAATTTTGAGCTGTGAGAAAAGTTCTATTTAATGAAACAATGTTGCAATTGCTTGTGAGAGTTGCAAAACAGGTGTGTTTCCCGTGGGAGTGGCCAGGTGTGTGTGTGTGTGTGTGTGTGTGTGTGTGTGTGTGAGAGTGTGCTATCATACATATGGAGGTCTAGGAGTATGTGATGATAAATGGTCATGTGCCTAAACACAATTGTATAAACAAGGAGTGTTAAAAAAAACTGACAGATTGTTTTATGAGGGTGCGAAACCCAACCATGGTGTGTCGCAACTCTCTCTCTCTCTACAGCACACCTCGAAGTGACTTCTCAAGGTAGGCTGTGTTTGGTGTTCATGTAAAGGTATTGTAGTTTAAAGGCTATATATCCATTGAATTTTGATTAAACAAATAGATAGTAGGCCTATGTCAGTAGTTGAGAGAGAGCCTATAGCCTATGGTTACTGTAAGTTGACAAAATAACATTGATGAGTAATGATTTTGTATTCCTATAGATTGGTAGTCCGTAGCCTATTGCTACAGATTTGGAATCTCCCCAACGCTGAGATTAAATGTGGACAGCTGGCAGTGTAATTGCGTTGTGATATAGTGAAGTTCCATGACCACAAATCCTGCTTCATATAATGCAGGCCTCAGTGTTATGATAGCCCGGGATGACCCAAACGCAGACAGAAACCCAGGTAGTCAGTTTAGAACAATGTTTATTTCAAGCAGGCTGGCAGGACACAGGACGGCTGAATGGCGTAGCGAGCATAGGCAGGTGGATATCCGGAACCCACAGGCAGGCGAGCAGGAAAGGTGAACAGCGGAGGCAACTGGCACGGAAGAAAAGAGGAGCAGAGTTACAACTAACTCCAACTGAGACTAGAAAGAAAACAACAAATATAGATAATCCTGATCTCAGGTAATTTACCGCTCTGGTACGTAGTATAGGCTACTCTGGTGCTGAATGACTGGAGTCCACAGGCTTAAGTAGAGAAGGTCTGATTAGCCAACGATCCATACCTGGAGCAGTCTGCCCCGGAGTGCGCCACGCCCACATGCCAACAGGGAGACAGACACATGGGAGAACAAGAGGGAGAGACAGACAAGGGAAAACATACAACACATACAGAGGAGAAGGAGAGGCTGCCGAGCCGTGAGTCATGACACTCGGGTCTCCATGGTTGAGAGGACTCAAAAGATGAAGAGAGGAGTGGAGCATAGTTTTACTGATCAATGCAGATTAAAAGGAAAGGGTATTTCTGTTTTGCTTGACTTCCCTGCTGAGAAAAGTCACTGTACTCTCTACAGTTTGTTTTTTGGTTGATGTGTTTACAGTATCCTCCTCTTTTTCGAACGTATGGCTCTGCTGTCCCACAGTAACAGCAGTCATCTGCATTCATTTACCCATCATGATTAAGCCCATCCTGTGTCTCTCTCTCATCTGGATGATCTCCAGCACAGGTAACTCTACTGACTGTTTTTTTTCAGCTAAGAAATATTGTAAGTAGGCCTATATTGCATCAAAATCAGCACAGTGCACTGAAAAAACCCCAGATGTTAATAGACAGCCTAGGCTCTGTAGGTCTTTTATTTTAGCTTAGGTAGACCCCCTTTGTTTACACAGCCTTTGGGTGAATCTCAATACAGGGGTTGCGGTCTACGAAGGCTGCATTTGAAGACCGATTGCATCATAGCAGCGCGCAAAGGTTGTTCCATTTGCAAGGCTCCTTGCAAGGCTCCTCATATGCAGCCGAGAAATGCAGCCTTCGTTTCACGGTTTTGAAGGCTGCATCAGATGTATCCTTCGCGGCCCAACATATCCCAAGATTCATTGCGTTTTTTTCAGAGATGGCATAAAATAAAATAATAAATAACAAAACAGCAACGTGTTGCTCCATCTTCTTAACTTTTATCTTCCTTTCTTTTTTTCTTCTACTAGGCAACTTCTACTAGGCAACTTCTTTTTATTTTTTCCTCCGTTGACAAGGCTGTTTCCGTTGGCAGCAATCAGGGTTGCTAGGCAGCACAGGAGCGGCGAGTCGTCACGCAAGGTAACGGCTTGTTACGCATACAAGCCGTATGCGGAGACCGTCTCGTTTCACAACGCTCGTTTGCCTTGGAATCGGCCTTCACAGGCTATGGCCTTCATAGACCGCGAGACCGCGTCCTTCCAAGGATGCAGTCTCTGTAATGGGATACAGCTTTTGTCTGCATACTAGTTTAAAAAGCCTGGGCTTAGGGATTTGTTTTTGTTTTTCAGCAAACACACACTAGGCTATGTTCAGTTAGAAGATTGTTGAGGATATATTTACTGATTTTGACAAAGTGATTTTGACAACAAGCGTATAATAATCCATAATCTCCATAATTGCTGACTCCGCCTTTAATATTTACTATAAGTGATAGTAGTAATGCGAAGTGGAAGACAGGTTAAAGTCTAGGGGTGCCTCTGTGTATCAGAGACGTTGAGGTTGTGCTTCATTGGGGTGAAGTTGTATATCTGTGGGGTTATGGTCAAACCATTGATGCTAATTGTTCAGCTTATCACTTTAATTTAACTGATCAATGTTTTTTTCTTGTTGCAGATGGAGCTCTTCAGTGTCACAGCGACTCCAACAGTACGGTAAACTGTAGACCCGGTGAACAATGTGAAGCAAGTGCTGTACAAAGTATGTTTTAAAAGTGTATGCTGTGTCCTCTGAATAACCCTTACCCTTGTTTTGCTCAGTGTATCATTATTCATTACTATTTACTAACAGCACATTGATTTTCAGGCAGCAGAAGGAACCATAGGTCCAGGTCTTGCTCGCGGACCTGCGGTTACGGGAATCATACACTTTCATTCAACTATGGCTACTATTACCACACCGAAACCGTTCACTGCTGCAAGACAAATGGGTGCAACAGTCAAGATCTGCCTTTTACGTAAAGCAAGAAGCATTTGTGTTCATGTGTAAAAAGGGGAGTGAGATTTAGGCGGTGTTTCCACTGAGCATGCACAGTTCGGCACGGCACCGTTCTACAGAGCACGATAACCCTATCTAGCTTCCGTTTCCACTGCTAACTGGAGTACCACTTGGTAGAGGCCGATGGCCGCAGCATCTACTTAACTATAAAGACATCATAGCAGTGGGAGACAGTGTTCCCCAGTGATACATTCAATGAAGAGGAAAAACGCCACACACTAAACAAAGAGTGCCTGCCAGAATTGTTCTCAAAACGCAAGACTCTTCGCTCTTGCAGAGGTGACTACATAATGGTGGTTTATCTCTTGCACATAAATGATGATTGTGGGGATCAATCAAGGGACTGCAGTGTGTAGCTCCACCCTTTTTGGACCCTTTGGGACGGCTTGGTACCCCAACCAAATGGTGACAAAAATAGGTGCGACACACAGTTCTCTTGTTTTGGTTCCCTTTCCAACTTTTGACAGTGGAAACACAAATAAATGTGTGCTGAGCCTCAACGATCCAAACCACAACTCTCAGTGGAAACAAGGCTTTATGTATCGAACACCAATGAGAAATAGGGGAAATGTTTAGCCATCATTTTAAGTACTCTTTTTTTCTGACATGTCTTCTGTTGTTTTTCAGACCCTGGTGTTCAAAAGGAAAACGGCCTGCAATGTTTTTCCTGTGAAGACCGCCATAGTGCTGCATCATGCAACAAGATAATACGATGTGTGGGAATCGAGGATCGTTGCGTCGGTGTGATCGGTGAGCCCCCACGCTGCATATTTATCAACCTATTGTCTCTTGACATTTGATACTGCCGACAACAACCGTTCATTGTAGCTATATCCCTGTGTCTAATGAAACATCATTTTGTCCTTTACAGACATAAATCGTATCTACACCGGAAAATTCTTTGGCTGTGTCTCCAGAAACATGTGTGAAGCAGCTTCTTTGCCGTACTTCAAGTTTCCCAGTGGAACAAAATGTTGTGAAAGTAGCTTCTGTAATTCAGCCAGGATCGTCCAACTGAATGTTGTTCTTTTTCTTTTGCTGGGACTCATTTTGTTTTAATGTCTGTTAGAACTAAGATCAGGGTATAATATAGCCTGTGAGAGGCAACTCAAGACAAAAAAAGGGATTAGATACACATCTATGAGCACTGCTTCTATAGTCACGTTTGTGTCACATGGACATGGTGAAATGAAGAGCCAATATTCACTCTTCTTTTAGCTCTGGTTTGGTCTCCTTAGGACCATATCTGACTCTTTATAAGTTTATATGGTCTAATTTCTTCACTTTGTGCGAATGTTATTTAAGATAAGACAATGCAGGCAAAAACATAATATTTTCATGACCTGGTCAATTTTGAGATTTGTCTAT
The DNA here is from genome assembly GCA_949357725.1 of Hyperoplus immaculatus. Classification (NCBI taxonomy): domain Eukaryota; kingdom Metazoa; phylum Chordata; class Actinopteri; order Uranoscopiformes; family Ammodytidae; genus Hyperoplus; species Hyperoplus immaculatus. The sequence goes on along the minus strand of OX442364.1, from coordinate 7,862,853 downwards.
TTTGCTTCCATAACATTTCTAGTTTCATACATGAATAAATGGGTCCAAAATGTTCATTTAGGTGTTTATTTTACTAAACCTTTTTCTATTTGTATATTTCTCATGTACAACTGCCCGGGGCCATTATCTCAACCAAATTTTTTCCAATACTCTGAACCAACGATCTCAACTTCTAAAGCACGAAAATCAACTTATATTTCTAGAATTGTTCTTAGCACTGTTCTGAAGGCAATCACTGAAGGATTCGTTCATGTTGTTAATTGATCTATGACACATTTTCTTCTTAAAAACATGCAGAAAACTGATTTTTCAGACCTGTACATAATATTTTTGGATTTTTATACAATGAATAGGCTGTATCCAAAATCTGTTAGGTTAAAACTTTGGACTTTTATGTTGTAAAAATGAAATAAAGATTTTGACTCTGGCTTTATCCAACATCTAGATTTTAGTTTTTTAAAGAGATGCAAATTTACACAAAATTAGTTATGAGATAATGCCAACAATGCACAATTCAACCTTTCTGAAAAAAATTGTATTACAAAAAACATATTTTTTTGTGTAAGTAATCAACTAGAAACGTGTTATGATATCTATGAGTAAACTATTTTGCCCTATTAAATTTACCATATTCACCTGCAATAGGCTATGCTCTATAAACCGGTAACGTAAACAAAGGGAGCCCACTAAAGCTAACAAGATGCCAGTTTACAGAGCGTAGCCTGTGTTTTTGTTTCAGGTCACACACACAGCATTCTCCAGAATCACTGACTACACCTTTATGCCATAGGCCTACTATCAATCATATAGGCTAGGCATGTCCTAGACCTAGTAGCTAGGGCTTTAACAATTCAAAATTGTCATAAATGCCACCAGTCTGAGAACCGGTGGCATTTTATAGGCCGAACAATAAAAAGTATCAATAATGAAGTAGTTTTTAGTTGTAGTATCCCTTTTCCAGCTCTCCAAAAGCTCACATCATCTGAGTGCTAAAGAAATCCCAATCTAATGCCGGAAAAACGTACACGTGCGTCATGACGTTGTAAAACCAGCTGAAAACGTAAAAGAGCGGAAGTGGTGTGTTGTTGTGGTGCGAGCACTGTGCTCCGTGCACGGCATGGACCTATTATAAGAAGTGCACGGCTAATGATCAGCAACTGAGGAGGGATGGCGACACATCTGTCTCTCTGTTTTTGCCTTAAAGTTCAGCGCAGCATGAGGTGTTTTTAAAAGGAGAACCCGAGAAGTCGCAGCGCTGCTAACGTAAAGCTAACTGCTAGCAGAGTAAGGTAAACAACCAAGTCGCATTGATATTTAAGTTAAATTAAAAACCTCATTAGTGCACTGTGTATTTTTTTTCTGGGTTGGAGAAGGGAAAAGGCGTGCGTTTACTCTCCAGCTGAACTTTGTACGTTCACCTGCATCTTCAAAGGTGTTGTACATGAAGGCACCTGTTGTGTTCAGGGCCGACATGGACTTTAACCCTCATGCATATAACAGCGTTTAGTCAGCTTTACTGTGTAGAGGTAGACCAATCTGAACAACAGCAGACACCATATCATTGTTTAGTTGTGTTAGGCTACTGTATGCACTCCAGGTAAAGCTGTAATATCTCTGTAAATATACTGAATACCTGACAGGAAGGACTCCAAAGGCTCAAACACATGTTGCCTACAGATCCTTAGATAGCATTGAACAGTAGGCTACATCTATAGATATGGCCTTATTTGGTAACAAAACATCCTAAATCAATATTTTTGAAAGTCTTTAAAATGCAGACATGGAGAGTAGGATTTTATCAATCGTATTTTTCTTTCTGAAGATGCAATTTTAAAATTAAAGGAGCATCTCTTTGTTATCTAGCCTACATGTATTTTTGCTCTGTTCCACCAAACTTAACATAAGGAATCTGTCTGTGTGGGTGTAGTGCAGCAGCAGCAGAAGAAGCAGCCATGGCAGAGGCCGGAGCCCACCTAACCGCTACCTCTGTCAACGAGCAGCCGTCCATCTTTGAGGTGCTGGCTCAGGAGTCTCTGATGGAGGCTGTCCGGCCAGCACTGAGACACGCTATCAAGGTGAGCGTCCTCACTTACCAGGCTGACATACTGTATAGTGAGCTAAAGAAAAAAAAAATTTTTTTACTTGAAATATTGTAATTGAACTGTCTTAATGTATAATGTTAACATTTGTTTATTTGTACACACACACACACACACACACACACACACTGAGTGATATATCAAGAATAATGGAAACTAGTCATATATTACCAGAGAAAGAAGCTATTTAAAGTCAGATCAGGTGGGATAACATTAGGGTCAGCCGTTGTGGTTTCTGTTCTCGCGGTGGAACACGATGTGTTTCTATGTACTAATGCAAACTCTGCAGAATTGTTGTCATATACAAATTAGATGGCAGAGAGGGCGGCCGACTCCAGACAGAGAACATATTTTGATTAATCGTGCTTCCCAAAAAAATGTCCTCCACAAATTAAGGTTCACCTATTGTGCGAAAAAATAAATAACTTTTTTGTGGTTTAATAACATTATTAATGGTCCTCCGGTGTGAAGAGAGACTCCCAAAGATTGAGGAAAAAACCTCCCTCTCTTTTTGTCCACCTCCCACCTATCTGAAAACCTGTGTTAAAAAAAAAACAAGGTCAGACCTCTCCCCTTTATGACATCATAACGTCACCTGGAGTCGTTTCAGACAGCGGCTGAAAAGAGGAGATCCATCAATGACATTTGTGAGAAATATAAAGGGGGTTACATGGACATTTACACCATGAAAACAGCTTCTAGAAACTACCCACATTCCAATTCTGAATCTGAAAAAATGAGCATTATAGTATGTGTTAGCTTTAAACCTGCGTACTGTTTCCTTCCTTTAAGGTCCTGGCAGAGTCCAACCCGTCCCGTTTCGGCTTCCTGTGGCGGCGCTTCGACGAGCTCTACCTGCTGCTGGACCTGCTCCTCCAGCACCACTACCTGTCCCACAGCAGCGCCTCCTTCTCTGAGAACTTCTACGGCCTGAGGAGGGTGTGTGGGGGCCGGCGGGGGCTTCCTGTAGGCCTGGGGCTGGGTAGGAGGTCCCACTGGCGCTCTCTTCTTCTCCTGTGCCTGGTGCCGTACCTCAGGGCCAAACTGGAGGCCATTCTGGCTCGACAGAGGGAAGAGGAGGACTTCTCCATCCGCCTGGCCCAGACCAGGAGCCAGAGGCTGTACCGGGCGGGCCTGGCAGCGTACCCTTACGTCAGCTCGGCGTGGCAGGCCTGGGCCTTCTGCCAGCAGCTGCTCTTTGTCTTTGGGACCACCAGGACCCACAATCCCTTGCTGTGGCTGGCCGGGGTCAGACTGGCGCGACTCAACGCTCAGGACATCCGAGACCTGGAGCTCAAGAGCAGCGCAACTGGCAACCCAGCGGAAGGAAGGTATGTTTTAGTTTTTTTGTGGAGTCAACAATTCTGGAGAACACTTTCAAAATCAGTGAATATCTCGTCACAATCTGCTACCTGTCTGTAATAATAATAATATAATAATCCAGTGTTAATATACACAACCTCGGCTCTGTAAACCGGTATGTAAACAAAGTAGTTTGGACCGACCCACTGTAGCTAGCATCCATGCTATCGACATAGGCTACGGTGCTGATAAAAACACATGCTACCTGTATTTTCAAAGCGATAAGATAAGCCTTTCAATAGCATCGTTGCTAGCTTTGGTGGGTCGGTCCAAGCCACTTTGTTTACATATCGTCGGGGGATATTCTTCACTGATTTTGACCAAGTGATTTGGACAACCATCGTTGCTGCACCTTTATTAAAAGAGACGTTTTAGGATTACGGTTTGACAATGCTCTTAATAATGAAGTGCAATGTCAGACGCGCATCATAAACCTTCTGCCCACAAATGCATTGTGCTGGTGTTTTTGTTTGCAGCCTGGTGCAGAGAGCGTGGTGGGCCATGTCGCAAGCGGCAAGGGGCGTGGCCGTGTCCCTCTCCACCTCCCTGTCCATGGGCGTCTTCTTCCTACAGTTCCTGGAGTGGTGGTACTCGTCAGAGAACCAGAGCGCCGTGAAGAGCCTGACCTCGCTGCCCGCTCCCCCCCCACCCCTCCACCTGAGGCCGGGGCAGAGCGGACAAACCGGGCCCTCCTCCTCCTCCTCCTCCTCCTCCGACAACAGCAGCACACACTGTCCTCTGTGTCGGAGGCTTCGCACCAACGCCACAGTGCTTTCCACCTCCGGCTACGTCTTCTGCTACCGCTGCGTCTACACCTACGTGAAGGCCAACCGCCGCTGCCCCGTCACCGGCTACCCCAGCGAACCGCAGCACCTCATCAAGATCTACTCGCCCGAGAGCTAGTAATAGGCCACACACACGCATTCAAGTTCACTTCCAGCACTTATTGGAGACAACTAACTTTTATGTAGAACAGCGGCCTCATTTTAAAGACATTTAAAAACTCTCATCGGCAGACAATGGTTCAATGAATATCCAGGACCGTGCAGGACTCCCATGTTGAAATACTGTGTTTTTTCTTTTGTAAAATAATAAGCGTTCCACTATTCAGTTGTTTCCTTTGTGGTATTAAACACATTCATTTTGCAGGAACAGTATGTTTTCGTTGAGCATCCCAAAACGTTTCTGCTGCGTGTTTCCTGATGAGGAGCAGACGGCCCAAATGTCAGCTGCTCATCTAGTCAGTAGCAGGTCGGTGTTTGTGTGTTTGAGTTAGTGACAGATCATAATTTCTCAATGGCTGTTTGGGTGTCTTTTAGAATGAGACTAATGAACTTTTGTATAAATTATGGTTGCAGCATATGATTATTTTAGTCATCAATTATTCAATTATTTTCAGAATTTAGCTTTTTTTTTGGTCCATTAAAGCTGGGGTGGAGGATTTGGGGAGCAAATGGCAGTTGGGATAGAGATTCGAATCCAAATACCTCAACCGCTCCACTTCTTCTCTTTGGTGCCTCCCCTATGGGTCCCTCTCTGACACGCTCTACACCAACAAAGTCATGCCAAAGTGAATGGACAGTCCTGACAGCCAATAAGAACAGAGAATCGGAGCCTCGCTCTGATTGGTCAAAGTGTACAGCTCATGTTAACTTTGACCAATCAGAAATCATATACCCCAGCTTTAAGTTTTAAAGAATTTTTTGGGGGGAAACACTTTGTCCACTTTCTTGAGAGCTGTGAACGAGACGATTGACACCAGGCCAACTGGCAACAGGGAGTCGGTGAATTGCTTTTATTGAGTTTCCAGACAAGTTTAAACAACAGGCCCACTTAAAAAAAACAAAGAAACAGATCATCAGGATCAACGTCACAACATTACAGTTTTAGAGTAATAAAAAAAAGGGCTTCATTAAAATGTCCACAAACCCTGTGATATTAAACCAAGTGAAGAATCACAGAGTCGCTCTTCCCTTTTCTTTTAAAGCTCCTGCAACACATTTCATCAACAGGAAGTCGGGACGAGAAAAGAATATAGAAATAAAAACGGGCTGAAACTTCAAAATAAAAGGGACAAGTATCGTCATCAATAATAAGTCACAGTAATAGAATTGCTCGAAATAGCGTGTATTGCACATGTGTACACGTTTATGCACTTTATATATACATGTGAGTCGGCAAGAACAAGACACGTGTATCGTTGCGACACGGGGGAAAGAATCGGGGGTCAGACGACAGCACGGACGGAGAAGAGTCAGGAATGTGCTTGTGATCAGTTCCAACAAAAGCTGGACGAGAGACAGCAGGTAACAGAGAGAGAGTGAGAGGGGAGGTGACAATCACACTTAAACTGAGCCTCCTCTGTCCCATCCAAACGCAAAAAGAATAAAAAAAAATAAATAAAATGACACAACCCACTGCCCCCCACACACCGCACCAAAACAGGACGTCCTGCTATGGTGCTATTTACACCACGGTATCAAACATTTCAAGAAATATACAGTATTGACTCGTGTAACAAAATAGTCTTCAGTGTGTGGGTGTGAAAGTGTGCGCGTCACTTTAGTGTAAGTTTGTGTGTGTGGCTGGGTGGTGGCAATAGTAGTAGCCTAAAGCTTTGCAGCCTCTGGACCGGGGAAGTTTCGTCATCTCAATGTGTGTAACTGTAGCACTGTTAGTGTGTCCTGTAGTTAAGAGTTTTCATAAGGGTCAGATCCCAAGAAGGCCATGGCACGAACTCACCAAGCAGAAACTAACCAAACTTAAAGCTATAGTGCGTAACTTTCTCGTAGAAATGCATGTCGGTTACGTTCAAGCAGAAGGAATACAATCCATGTGTGATCACCAATGGCTTATCTCATGTAGATGCGGAGAAGTGTTGTTGTAATTGCTTAGAGTTCTTCATGGGGGGGGGGGGTGACAGAAGTTACACACTGTAGCTTTAAAGGGTCACAGTTTGTTCCAATTTGGGTCTTATTGTTGGTAGCGCTGGCTGTCATCCATGGCGATTATGATTATAAATTTCTTCTTTCTAGGGGGTCACAACAGATACAACTTTATTGTAGTTATTGCGTTCCAAGATGACTGTACCCTGACTCGGACCCTGATGGTAAGAAGTGCTTTATTACTTCACAGAATGATGTCCAGAACTACAAAAAATAAGGCCCGATTTTTAATAAAACTCTTTGTGTTGAAAGCAGTACATTTGAATGGCCACTAGATGCTTCCCCAGTAAAAAAAGGAAAATATACCACAGACAATCTGAATTCATGAGTTGTTGGTGGTCATTAAAAAAAAAAAAAAAGAGTTGGGAGAATATTAAGGCATGTTGAAGTGGGGTATGAAGTGCTTAACTAACAGGCTTCTCCGCTGTTAAGTAGCCTAGTCTCTGCCTGTTAGCACAACCAAGCTGTTTTGTTCCTTTGTGCCCGCTAGAACGACAAACAAAAAAACCCTGGCTCCCATGTTTGATGGCTGGCTTTCATCCGACTTTTAGACATTTTGGCAGACTCGTCCATCCAGCTCCGCCTACCCCACCCTCCCCCGAAACAAGAAGCGCTGCGCATACCGACCATTAGCCTGGTATACTAGTTCAAATGGCCTTTAGTGTTCATTTAGTGTTTGTCGGTACAAAAAGACTACATTAAACCGCCTGGAGCGACACAGCTCAATAAATCAACCACCCAATACTCCGTCCGTCGCACCTGACAAGATCAACCACTCACAAACAGCACTTAAGCTGTGATGCTGGCTGCTGTGTATCCATGGAAAAGCTGGACATTGTAGTTCTTCACTCTCGCTCTCTCGCTCTCTCTCTGTTCAAGTCACTGCTGTCCTATCAGTGTTGTATTGCTTTGAACAGGTGAGACCCCCAACAAGGTAGCAGCATTGAGCTACACCATAGAGGGCCCCTGGTAAATGGACCTTTAGTGAGGTTGCAGATCCCGACAGAGTTAGCCCATACGTATTAAGCCATCCATTAGTGTTGAGTTTTTGTAGATGTTAATATATAGATTGGTCCAGTTCTGAAGCTATTTGCGTCTGCTGGGAAATCTTCCAAGAAGTGGGAAAACACATACTGTAGCTAACTTCTCTCCAGTCAATATTGTCAACAGTGGAGCTGGAGCTGGAGGTTGGATGTGGTTTGAAACGCTCAAGAAATTTAATTAAAAAAACACAGGGGATAATAGAGATGATCTGACCTTAGCCAGCATGTTGGAGACATTTGGTACCTGTTTGGAGTTTTGGTCGTATTAGTTTTTCAACATGAACAAACCCATTTGTCCATTTTAAAGCTTTTATGAGTTAGAATTAAGGAACGTGCTAACAAAAAGGCCGGCAGTGTTTTACTATTGTGGCTGTATGACTGCCTGGCATTGTTTCTCCATTGTAGAAGTCGATTAGTGACCATTCAGGAGGGTTTGCATTTTTTAACATTGTCGCTGTAAAACATTTTGGGAGTCGCTCAATGAGCTGGTGGATTTAGAAGCACGATATGTAGTACAACGCTGAAGATCACGAGCCATGGACGAATGGTTGGCTACTCCAAGCTGGGACTACAAAATGACCTCATCCCTGGACCAACCTATGTGTGACCTTTGACCTTTACAATCCACGCTTGTGTAGTTGCTGATGTTTGCCTGAGGAGGGCAGCGCTGCCTGCCTTGGTCCTGCCAAGAGGAACCGCTCGCTGTGCACCTCCCAACAACAACAATCACTATATGAGACAACAATATCCAACCGTTCTCAACATCTGTATTAAACAAACAAACATTTGGCAGCCTGATGGCATCAGACCGTGTGCTTACTTACTGTCAAACAGCCAAGCCTTTTTAAAACATCAAATCTCCATATAGAATATATTCATAAATCCAATCAGATTGGATGAAAACACTGTTTACATATATATATATATAGAGATTTTTTATATAGAATATTATTTTTTCTTTTTTTATACAAAAAGAGAAAGCATTTTTGTGTTTTTATACATAGATGTATGTACAGATATAGAAAAAGTGACCACACCGAGTCTGCTGTGACGTAACCAATGGGAAAACAAGGACGGGAGACAGTATTTACAGCAAACAGGAAATATTACAATAAAAAAAGAAAAGAAAAGAGGGACGTGTTGGTCGTTGACGTGTTTTTCAAAAACGTGCCACGATCCCCCTTTAGAGAAGAAGGGGCCGGGCGCAAGTGAGTGAAAGAGAGAGAGAGGGAGAGAGAAAGTGAAGGATGAGTGGTGGTTCCAAGGGTTTACATGAGTACAAGTTTTTCAACACTGCTAACACAGGCCTGATCCTGAGGCACACTCACCAGATCCGATCAAAGTCTGATTTGAATATTATTTCTAAATTGACAGTAATATTCAATGGAGGTTTTTTTTTAGATCAGAGACATCTAGTGTGTGATGATGGCTTTGGAGGCTTTTCTTCTTCACCCGCTGTGAATATTTGTACAATTTGGATTTCATTTATGAAGATCTATTTATATCATTTCTCAGGATACTCTCTCTCTCTCTCTCTGTCTGTCTCTCTCTCTCTCTCTCAAGGTTGCTCAATAGTGAGTTAAGAACAAATTAAGGCATCCAGATGAAGAAACACTCAAAAATAAACTGACCGATTAAAACCACAGCAGTGTGTGCATGTGTTTGTGTGTGCGTGCGTGTCAGTGTTTGTCAACAGTCCTGTTTGGCTGGTTGCTTTGCTGAGGTGCTGCTGAGGTGGTGGTGGTGGTGTTTTGTGGTTTCTGATTTATACGGATTGTTTTCTTTAAAAAAAGGCACCTAGTTCCTCCTTCTCCATTTTGTTTTTCAGAACAGGTTATTCCTCCTCCAACTCCTCCTTTGCCAACCAGCCGGCCTGTCCCTCTGACAGACAGACAGACAGACAGACAGACAGACAGACAGATAGACAGACAGACAGACAAACAGACAAGGGGACAAGTCGTCCGCTTGGTGTCTGACATTTTTGATGGGGGGGGTTCAATCAAATCTTTTTTCCCCACAGTCTGTCGAAAAAGAAGAGCAGGGACAAAATAGAAAGAGATAAAGAGTGATGGGGGAAACTGTCTGTGGTGCGGTGTGCAGGTTTGGTAAAGGATTCAGGTCACAAGACGTGTCTTCTCCTCGCCGACCCTCTCCACTGTTTGGTTTCCATGGAGATGCTAACAAGTCGTCCGCTCCTCCTCTGGATGGTGCACCAATAGGAAAAGAGAAGATTGTGTCCGTGTTTTTCACAGGTCCCGCCTTCTCCTGCCTCCGTACTGTTCTCCTCAGCCAATCAAATCGGAGACATCCGATATGGCACACATTCCACCCTGTGTCTTTGGGTGAGCCCACACACGCAGGAAAAAAGGGAGAGGAGGTGCCCGCAAGGAGGTGAATGTGGAGTAACATGAGTTTTTTTTTGTTGTTGTGTTTAGTTCTCGTTTGAGTTCCTCCTACAACACGGGCTCCTCTTCCATTGGTTCCTCTGTGGACCTGCGGCCAGTTCAGAAGCAAAAAAATGGCACATTTAGGAGCACTGGTCAATATACAGTATATACAGTACATTACAGTTCATTTAACGGTGTGCAGTCAGCAAGTCTGGAGAATGCTTGTTGCCAAAATCCAATTTATCAAAATCTGTGAATATCTCCCCACAATCAGCTACCTGTCCGTAAATCTGGTGTTAATACAGCCTAGGCTCTGTAAACTGGTATGTCAACTAAATAAAGGGTGTGTTAACAAAGGGAGCCCACTGCAGCTAGCAACAAGCCTGTTAGTGGAAGGCTTAAAAGCATCAGGCTATACAATATGTTACTGTGCTACTTACTTTGTGTACTTGCTTTATTTTATTTCCATGGCACAATAGCAATAGACGAGGTAGCTGTTGTCATGGCTGCAACGGTGGAAGAACCACTACTATCGTACCGAACCTTAACGCAATACTTAATTATGACGTAAATAACATCAAGATGACGTAAATATGCCAAATGTACAGGCTTGATTTGATTGTGGTTAGGAACTTGCACTTTTATATGAGTAGTATATTCAATTAATTGGCAACCTTGTTGTTTGCAGCAGTATTTTTTTATAGCCTACTGAAAAAGGCCTACAAGCTACAATTGCAGTTAATGCTACACACAGTTTGTTTTTGTGGCATTTTTCCTCTTAACTGGGAACTGTACCATAGAGAACCGAACTGTGACTTCAAAACCGAGGTGCGTTCCAAACCGTGACTTTTTTATTTACCGTTAGACCCCTACTGTGCGCTATACGTTTTCCGGTATGCTCCTAACATGGCGTGAAGCATGGCGCGGTGCACTGCTCACCTGCTGGTTTCCGTGTCGTCGGGAACAGAGATGGGCTGCTCCTGGTCCACGCTCAGCGAGGCCATGGCGCTGACCGTCTCCGCCTCGTCCTCTGATTGGCCCTGGGCCTCCAGGGGAACGTCCAATAGCGAGTGGCCGCTGGTCTGAGACAAACTCTGCAGACAGGACCAGTGTTTACCTGGTGGCATGGAGAGACGGGGAGATGATGCAGGAGGATCAAAAGACATGTTGGGGCTTTTCATCTGTGTGTGTGTGTGTGTGTGTGTGTGTGTGTGTGTGTGTGTGTGTGTGTGTGTGTGTGTGTGTGTGTGTGTGTGTGTGTGTGTGTGTGTGAGAGAGAGTGAGTGAGTGAGTGAGTGAGTGAGTGAGTGAGTGAGTGAGTGAGTGAGTGAGTGAGTGAGTGAGCCTTACTCTGGATCTCTATCACTCTCTCCAGTGAGGCGCAGGCTTTTGGACATGGCTTCTCCTGAGGCCACTGAAACACAGAGTCACACTGACAGACACACACAGAGAGAGAGAGTGTGTGTTAATAACAGAAAAGCTTGGAATTAACTTGTGTGTGTCATGTTTCAGGAGTTTAAAATATATCCAGAAGAGACAATGCTGATCACTGAGGACTATCACTGACCTCAGTTGGCGTGCGTCTAAAGGTATAGTTCAACATTTAGGTGGAAAAAATTGTCAGAATGTGTGTAGGTATGATATCACAAATAAAGTTGTCTGATTTGAGATTAATTTGGTTTTAAATGAATATGCACTGTTACACAATACCTACATTCATATGGACTCCTCTGTTGATAGCAGCCAGATCAACCAACAGATTAAAATGTGCTACGGGGAACTTTTAGCACATTTAACCAGCGCTCTAACCACTACACTAGAGGCTCAGTCTACGTTACAGCAGACCTGGGTTCGAATCCGGCCCGAGTCCTACTCTGCATGTCATTCCCCTCTCTACCCCATTTCCTCTCTGTCTCTCCAAACTATCAAATAAAGCAAAAATGCAACAAAAAAAAAATCATTCTTGACATCCCGACTGTGTCTCTCTCTCACCGGTTCTCCCAGCAGTGCAGAGACACAGGCCTCTGAGGCGTCACATATGGCGGTGAGATCGTGGCCGCCCTCCAGCGCCATGACGACACGCCCGCCCGCCAGACCCATCAACAGCTGTGTCAGCTGAACGAAACCTGCAGCACACAACAGCCAATCACAGTGGAGAAACAACACTCCAACCATCAATCTATTTGGCTATAACGTGTCGTTGAGGTAGCATTCGAAAAGAAAAAATATAAATGAATGAAAATCTTTGGGCCTGGCTACAGTGGTGTACCAGTGTATTACTTACACTTGGCGGAGACGTTGTATCCTCCCAGAGGGGACTGATGGCCCTCCACCACGTCAAAGCCTGCAGACACCAGCACCACGTCTGGACTGAACTGCTGGGCAATGGGCATCACCACACTCCTACACACACACACACACACACACACACACACACACACACACACACACACACACACACACAAGCACACACACACACACGCACGCAAACAAACAAAATGGAAAGTTAAAAGGTTGTTGCTTAAAGGAGCTCAACAGTGATCGCCCCCTTTTTTCTTTTTTCGGCAGCTCCTGTTCCATAAGTCAAATTTTCCGTTTAAATTTTTTTATTCTGTGCTAAAAACTATTGAAAAACAGAGAAAAGGGCAAAGGTACAAGACTGTGTACATCATTCATTTCTGGGAGTGAAGGAACTATTCATCCCACAATCCATTGCGATTCTCTAGCTTCTCCAACAAATGATAATGAAGCTTCAAACTTTCAAAATTGACATGGACCTTTCTACATCTATTATTGATTCACTGCTGTTTTTCTGATGTATAAAAAAACCACCTTGAACTACACTGATAGAAGACAACACCCGAATTTCTTCTTTTTCTTCTTCTTTCGTTTTTATAGTAGTTGGCATCGCCACTGGACAGCCGAATTTTGCGCGGGCTGTAAACATTTGCATGGCAGCGATGTTCTCCACCAATCAGAGATGACGCTGTGACGCTCTAGGATCGTGGGTAGTGTAGTCCTTCTCCCAAATATCAGGACTAAACCTTGATTTTCTCTACTAGGTTATCATACAAATGTTTGCGTCATATACAGGAGGGTAAACCATGGTTTCACATTGAGTTAGCTAGTGAAAGTCTACCTTGGATGGTAGTTACATTATGGCTTATGTATGGCTAACTTCCCAAACCACATTGTGGAGCTTTATAGTGACTTTTTGGCCTCACTTTTTTTCCTTGATATTGCCTACTGGAGATTTCTTGTAGACATTATTCATTGCTGAGAATACATCTTATTCCACCTGTCTCTCTTGGTTGACCTTGGTCATAATGTCACCATTGTGAAATAAACATGTTTACCTAAAGGCAGTGAGGTACTCCACATCACCCATGGGTGGCTCCACTCCTCCAGTCCATGCGATGTTCACGTTAAAACCAACCCCAGCACCCGACCCCACCTGCAGACAGAGGGAGAGAGAGAGCTCTTATTATTGTCCTGAGTGCTTCCCTCTGTGTGTTTGTGTGTGTGTGTGTGTGAGAGAGTGTGAGTGTGAGCGTGTGCATGTGCATGTGTCTCTCTGTCTGTCTGTCAGTCTGTCTGTCTGTCTGTCTGTACCTCCTCAGGAGCTCCGCTGCCAGGGAAGAAGTTCCCGTCGTCGTAGCGATGGAGGGAGATGTAGAGGACGTTGGGGTCAGTGTAGAAGGCCTGCTGGGTGCCGTTGCCATGGTGAATGTCCTGCAGTGACAGGTCACACAGGTGGAGTCAGAGAGAAGGTCAACGGGACGAACACATTGTGTTTGCTCAGGATGTATTATGCAGATTAGTGGCTGGCTATTAACATGAGGTGTGGTTCTGACTCGAGGCCAGACAGCTCTTATAAAAACAAGTCAAAACAAAAAGACCAGGCCCACGTGTTGTACCCTTTCTGTGTGGGGTCAGAATATTAAGTAGTTAAGGCTTTTAAAACAAACTTGACAGGCTTGTGTGTGTGTGTGTGTGTGTGTGTGTGTGTGTGTGTGTGTGTGTGTGTGTGTGTGTGTGTGTTAGTTCAGTGTGTTAGTTCAGTGTGTGTGTGTGTGTCAGTGCTACTCACCCAGTCCACAATGAGGATCTTGCCCACTCCCAGTTTCTGTTGCAGCAGTTTGGCAGTGATGGCTACAGAATTAAAGAAACAAAACCCCCTGTTCACACACACACACACACACACACACACACACACAAAGTGGTACAAACTGTTAGTCATTGCCAGTCGGTGGTCTACAATATGTGTGTGTAACAAGAAGCTTGTGTGTGTGTGTGTACTGACATGGCAGTGGATTCCTCTGCGTGGTGACCTGGTGGACGCACCACTGCGAAGCCGTTCTGGAAGAAAAAATAAGGCGGTAGAGGTAAATACGGGTCGGCCATTGTTTCAATTCAAAGAGCTGTTAGTCGATGTTTGTGCTTGTGATACCTTCAGCTCCCCTTGTGCCACTCTGAAGGCCAGCTCGATGACAGAGCCCACCGCCATGCGCACCGCCGCAGAAGAGTGCATCTCGTTCCAAACGGTGTCACTGTCAACCTGTCTCACACACACACACACACACACACACAGTTAAAACCGCATCTAAAACACTTAATGTTTGGACAGATGGACAGAGGAGAGAGAGAGAGAGAGAGAGATGCCCTACCCCGATTCCTCCACAGGGAAGAACTGCATACATCTTCTGGCTGATTGGACCTGAAACAACCAATCGGAGGAGAGGTTACAAGTCTGACGATGTTATACAGAGAACGTAGAGCGTCTGTTATTTTAATTCATGAATTAAACCCAAAATATTATTACTGCATATAGATTTCTTGCAGGTATATAGGATTATGTAAATGAAGGACATCACTTATCAAATAGCACATGGCTTCATAACTAATTTAGACAGGCAGACAGACAGGTACCCAGCAGCTTCTTGTGATCCAGTTTGTGTCGGTTCAGCGGACTGGTTCCATACAGCAGAGTGTGGAATTCTGAATGGACGGACTGGATCTCGTCCAGAGATGCTTTACGCCCCCGAATCCTCTGCTCACACACACACACACACACACACACACACACACACACACACACACACACACACAGACCAGAGAGAGAGAAAGAGAGAGAGTTAGCACATTTTGAATTTCCACATGAAAAAATAATAATAATAATTATAATAATAACAGAATGGGTATTTTGGCAGTTTTACAGAAATAAAAAAGATGTTACAGTTGTGATGGTAGTGAAAAAAATATTACATTTTTTAAATGAGTATAGAATAATATTGGTTGTGCTGACAGGTGAATGTTGGCAGTGTGTTGCGGTGCATGCTGGGATAGCCTGCAGTGTGGGCACCAACCAGAGCATTACATCATTGTGGGCGTAGCTCTGCTGAGTGCAAAGGTGTGTGTGTGTGTGTGTGTGTGTGTGTGTGTGTGTGTGTGTGTGTGTGTGTGTGTGTGTGTGTGTGTGTGTGTTTGTATACCTCACTGCGGCTCAGCAGGCCCGTCTCCTGTAGTCTGGACCAGATGCTTTGCACTCTCCCAGCATGCTCTGGGTGGATGTGAGCGTTGCCACAGACACACTGGTGCTTCAACATCAGACTGTCATACACAAGACCTGGGGGGAAGGAGGGAGGGAGAGAGGGAGAGAGAGAGAGAGAGAGAGAGAGAGTGATGTAAAAACCCATACTCCAACAGTAGCCGAGGGTTGTGTCTTGTTCTAATGAAAGCTGCTCCAGGAGGAGGCTGGGTTAAAAAAAAGAAGATTAAATTAAATAGCAATTAAAACAAAACACTAAAAGATAAACACACTGGTTTCCAATGATCCCCAGCCTAATCTAATGTAGTAACAAATAAGTACCACTAGATGTCAGCAGCTGAATTCTACTGTAAAACTCTTCATTTACAGGGGGTTCTAAAAGTTATTTGGCATTTATGGGTAAAGTCTGCCCTCGCGTGCGTGTGTGTGTGTGTGTGTGTGTGTGTGTGTGTGTGTGTGTGTGTGTGTGTGTGTGTGTGTGTGTGTCTTAACATGCTCTAGATGACTTTTAAAAACACACAGTTGGACTGAAAAAAAAAATCAGATGCGAGTAGACACACTACTGTAGTGAGTCAGACAAAATCAGAAAGTTGCTGAGCACCTGGTAACTAGCTAGCTACCTCCTGCTAAAGGAAACATTTCTGCAAAGAAAAATACTTTCAGATGACGCTGATGCTATATGGAGGTCTTTGGCATGGCAACGTTTGTGAACCCCTGACCGAGGAGTTCACAGTGCTGACCTCATGAACACAACAGCAGCAGGTCACCGCCATCTCTTTATCCTCATTTACTGTGAGCTCTCTACGCTCCACTCCCTGATAAAGGCAGAAAAAAAATCCCCATACATTCTTAAAACAACAAGACCATGATGATAGTTAATCATGTATGATGTCATGTTGATAAAAGTCAGAATTCCTGTCCCTCGACTCATGGAGGACATATCATTTGAAACTAAGGAAGCACAGATGAGTTTGAACTGTTCCAATAAACCTCATGAACCAGAATATTAAAGAGTTGATGGTATCACAGTCAGTTCACTCCTCCCCTTAACCGTCAGCCAACAGAGTCAGCTCCTTGTTGCTAGGCAACAAGTATGACGGGCTTGCAGCAGGCGGACTAACACGGCTGATGTCAAACTCTCTCACGCAGACACTGACCGGTGGTGAACAGGTGCTTGATGGGATTGACGGTGGCGGCGGGTGACGACTGTGCCCTTCCCAGGGGTCTGTGGGGCAACGAGGACTGGAACAAGCTCAGGTGCTGCAAGGCCGGAGGGGAGACAGAGAGGGAGCACAAAGAGAGAAAGTTATGATTCACTGCAGAGGGATGAATCAGAGATCGGTCCATTCACTGCATTGATAGAAATGAGAGAGAGACAGAGAGAGAGACAGAGAGAGAGTGAGAGTGAGAGTGAGAGTGAGAGTGAGTGAGTGAGTGAGTGAGTGAGTGAGTGAGTGAGTGAGTGAGTGAGTGAGTGAGTGAGTGAGCGTGCGTGCGTGCGTACAACACGTGACAGAATGCCGAACACCAACACACTTCCTGTGTCATCACTCACAACAATTTTATAAAAATCTGTGTATGATTACATGAGTTTTGATTGTTTTAATAGACGGATCGAAACAAAATGCAGCTGCAACATTTTTCTGTTACATTAGAGTTTGTGACACTTGGACTGACTGGTCACCAGTGCACACACGCACGCATACACACACACACGTTTTAGGATCTATATATAGGGGGTGTTGCTGTGTACTCCCTGCTGCGATCTGGGTGACTCATCATGTGTGGGTGGACACTGCATCACACTTGAAGATATACAGACATACAGGAACACACACACACACATACATACACACACATACACAGCGATGAGTCTAGTGGTTGAGTCACCCACTCATGATGTCACTGCAGCGTCAGTAATTGTGTGTGTGTGTGTGTGTGTGTGTGTGTGTGTGTGTGTGTGTGTGTGTGTGTGTGTGTGTGTGTGTGTGTGTGGCGGTCTCTCGGCTGGAGTTGGGCTGGACACCCAGTGGCTCTGCTCTGCTTAAAGGAGTTTAGTGTGTGTTTGTTAGCGGGAGGACACACGACGTGCTTGAACCATCATTTCAAATAGATAAATATCAAGCTAGTGAGGAAAAGCAGCAAGCACAAAAAAAAAAAAAAAAAAAATGAAGAGTTGTGCTATTTTGTAATCAGATCACATCCTCTGCCGCTTCTGTGAAATGCCAAAGTTTTCTCCCGATGACTCATCCCGGTGCATGCGCTTATAAAGAAAAACAGACATAAAAAACCATTCATTCAGTTAGATGCAATTTTTTTTGATCGATCTGTTCAACCCTCGGCCTTAAATAAAAGCCAGCTTCATCCACTGCCACGAAGGCCAACCACGGTGAACACAGCTCTGTGTGTTTCAAAGAGCACTTCGTCTAATTAAGCAATGCACCAATACTGTCTGACGTCCTCCATTTTTCGATCTAATTGATTAAAAATCTGCACAACAGAAGCAAAGAGATCGTCGTTTTTTTTTTTTTTTTTCATTATTTCCTACATTACCTTTAATGTAACTCTACCAATGACTCTACCAATGACGAATAACGGGACACCACGTAAGGTAACCGGGCTTCACACAGCTGCCACAAAAGCCTTTATACATCTGTTGTGTTTTGTGTGTTTTTTTTTTAACATATGCAATATAATAAAATTAAATATAGAATATATCTTTTTTTGTCCAACTGGGTGGAAATTTGCCTTCGGCCCACCAACTAAACCAGACATAAAAACATTAAACGATTTCAAACAAGACTAATCTCAAACAACTGCAAACAGACTACGATGTGTAAATTCAGTGGAGTTCTCATTTAATTGTCATGACACAACATTAAGAAAGCTTTGTTTATTTCCCGTCTGCTGTTAAACTTTCACACTGCAAACAGACCACAGCCTGCTACCACGCATATATGCACCGCGGCATATGCACCTTGGCACATGCACCTGTTCACAACACAGCTGACGGTAAGCCACATTTTCCTTCTCCTTCTAGCTCTGATTGGGTCTTAGATTAGTGCAGCCAACTGAAAGTAAAGCTGCGACAGAATTAAGCATGTCCACTCTGGAAATGTTCAGACCCGTCTTCGGTCTTGAGACACAACAAGAGGAGACACATCTTCAAAAAGCTTTCAGTCTAATGTCTCCTTCTCATCTGCCAGCGTCAACACCACGTCTTGTTTTTTTATAGGAGGGAGACACGTTGTGGGTAGCAGGGTCACAGTGTTCCACAGCATTCAAGGCATGTGCTTTTTTCCATTGACGACAGATAATAGGTGTGTTGCGTAAAGAGCTCAATGTAGCACACCATGTCGTTTATGTGAAGCGGCTGCACAGAAATACGCAAAACAAAAGAACTATGGTGGGAGTGTGGAAAAACACCTGAATGCATCTCAGGTTAGAACTGAAGTAGAGCTAATGGCTAACTGTTAGCTGTGATGAGTCATGTAGCTATAACCAGGCAACATATGTAACAGAGATTGTTTGATGTGTAAACTCCAGAGCGCTGCGCTGCGTTGGGTCACTGACCTGTGAGTAGCCGCCCCTCTCCTCCTCCTCGCCCTCCGTCAGCTGGATGACGTCATCCTCCTCTTCCTCCTCGTCCAGCTCGCTCTCCGTGCTCTCTCCCTTCACGTGCATGCCCCCGTACTCCTCCTCGCTCTTCACGTGCACGCCCAGTCGCTCGGACGACGGGGTGCTGTCGTCGGAACCTTCCTTCTGGAGCCTGATTGGTCAGAATAACAGGGCAAAATTTAAGACACGGTGTATCATCAATAAGCGGATGGGGATTGGTTGTCAGGACCGCTACACTAGACTGGGTGGTAGGATGGGCCTAGAGGACAGAGAGCCGACCAGTAATAACCACGAGGTCGCTAGTTCGATCCCCGGCACCAGACAGGAGGGTGTTATTTGTAAAACTAGCGGTGGCTGATATTTCATCGGTGCCCACCATCTCTAGCATGTTGTCCTTGAGCAAGGTACTTAACCCGAAAACTGCTCCAGGGGCGCTGTACCCCCTCTGGAGTGTGGTAACTTGAGAGGGGAGATGCGAAAAGACAAATTTCAATGTAACCATTGACTAATAGAGTAACTTAACTTAACTTGTTCCAAATGGCGATCGGATCGTTTGACAACTTGCTTAAAAGGGATGGATAAAGATTGTTTTTTTTTCTCAAAAAACTAAATTGCTATTAGGATAGGATAGGATAGGATTAACTTTATTAATCCCCAAAGAGGAATCTGGTTTGCCACCATGGTCAATATACAACACAAATCAAATTAGAACATGTTAAGAATCTTTATAATTTGCAGCCCACTGCATGCATTTAGAGATGTTGTTTCTACTGTTGAGTAGCTTGACGAGTGACTTAACCCTTAGTTTACCACCCAGTGTGCCTAACCATGTCTTTTTCCATGGCTGACAACCCCACATCTCCATTTTATAAATGCTTCAAAGGGATTTCTTTGAATGAAGGGATATATTTCGATGTTCACACACTTTTAGGAATGTTTATTTGCGTTACTAACTGTAGTCTATTGCTTGGCGAGAGAGCTTAAAGGTTTGAAGGTTTAAAAGCGCCCCCGGACAGAGCTGCGTGCAGTGATGTTAATCCTCCCACCCCCCTTGTGCGATTGGATGGTCTATCGGCGATCCCTATTCAACATGTCTTGAAGATCTGAAAGTAGAAGCGATTGCCCAGCCCTATGCCTCACCTTTGTAGGCTTGCCCCTGCGTCGTCCTCCTGCATGTCATTGGTCTCTGTCAGCTCCTCCTCCGTCTCCTCTGGGTGGGTGGGCGGCGGCCTGGGAAGCTCTGTGCCCTTCGATAGCATCTACGCGCACACATGGTGATGTTAGTGTGAGATTGTGTGCACTTCAGAATGTGTGTGTGTGTGTGTGTGTGTGTGTTTGCCTCCAACAAGGTCTCCAACAAATAAAATACTTCTCAAATAAAAGTGTAAGTGCCACACCGCAATCAGAACAAGCTTGTACATTTGGTACTTACGTCATCCTGTACGGTACGGTTCGGTACGGCTTGTGTGGTTCTGTACCAATACGAATATGTGTATTTTTACACCCCTAGTGTGTGTGTGTGTGTGTGTGTGTGTGTGGGTGTGTACCTTGTAGTGTTTCTCCAGGAAGTGCTGGTGTTGCTGCTGGACCACTAGTTGCTGCAGGGCCTGTGGGGACTGGGGCAGCGGTGCACTCTGGGTCCGGGCCAAAGGCCGATGGCGAGGCAGCTTGTTGACCGCCCGCATGCCGCCCGACACGCCCCTCTCTGCCGTAACCAGCGGCGACTGGCTGTACATGGGGACTGAATGGATGGGTGGAGGGTAATAAGCAAAGAAAGACAATGATATTGATGCCATGGGTGAACACTACTGTGTATGTTAGCATGGACTTTAGTGTCGTGTAGTGTAGTGTTGTGTGTCTGTCTGTGTGCTTGTGTTTACCAGCTAGCATAGCAGTCTGTTGTCTGGCCTGCTCCAGCAGTAGTACATGTTGCAATAACGAGGAATGGGCAGAATGAGAGCTGGGGGGCTGCGTCTCCAAATCATGCCCCAACCCTGCAAAATTTTTTTCCAATTAATACATTTAATTTTTTAGAACTGATTCGATGTTTACCCTATAAACTGTACATACTGTTAGTATATAAATTATTTGATGTACATATTTATACACAGTGTATATGTACTGTATAGTTAAGGCATGAGCTTACCTGCAGGTAGGGAGGATGTGGAGAGAAACGTCCCTGTCAGAGCCCCGCCCCCGCGCAGTGATTGGATGGCTTGAAGCTCCGCCTCTTGCTGGCTGGTCAGCTTCTGGTTGGCCTGTGGGGTTGGGGGCATAACCGTGGTTATCTTACTGACAATGTCCACACTTATCACTTGTGTGACATTTTCTCATTCATGGCGGTATAGAGAGACACATTGTAAGTGGTAAATCTGCAGTGCTTTTATCAATTTAAATTAAAACTCAGGGATACCTGTACCAGTGACCATACATTTTATCTTCTGTGATTAGGCAAAAAGAATAGTCTCATTGTTTTTTTCTATGTGAGCTAGTGATGGATATGTACAGTGTGTGCATGTGTGTGAGTGTGTAATGTGTGTGTGTGTGTGTCGTAGTTTTCTCACCGTGAGGTGTGTGTTGGCGGGGAGGCCCAAGGAGATATTCGGCAAGGACGGCGAGGTGTAGAGGTTCAGATTCAATGACCCATCAGCCCCCAGAGTCTGATGGAGAGACCTTAGCTACAGACAGACACATAAACAAACACACACACACACACACACACACACACACACAACTTATTTCCGTTGTTCTTGCTCTGTAGTTTTCTGAGGGTTCTCTGATGGCTTAACACTGTAGATAGATTTCTAACATCTACTGTAATTACTGACATGCAGTATTTCTCTCAAATCAAGTAATGCTTTGACACATATTTAATAACTGTCTAATTCACCTATCAAAGACATCTGCAAAATGCCCTAAACTGTCCAGCTGTCTCATCTCACTTCCTATTTAAACTAAACCCAAATCAGACTGCAAATGCTCATATAAAAAGCTCCTCCGCAAATAAAGGGGTTAAATGATGACGCTCGTCAGTCGGCATTTACAAGCCTTATTATCCCTGTGTTGTTATGGGCAGATCATTTCCCTGCGCAGGCAACACAAAAACAGGACACACCAAACACGGAAACTTCCACAACTTGTTTTAACAGCAGCAAATTCCACTAGTGGTTTATGGCTTGTGTGCTTGGGCCTCTGTTTTCCACGCATATGCAAGAAATCTGTTTGTCAACCTCTGCTGTTAGTCTGCAGTAGTTTTTTTTTTTTTTTATCATTTTGTAACATACAAAAACAGCATTGAGGAAAATGAACAAGACAGCAAAGTGACTGTCAAGGTCCTGCCCATCAAGACTCACTTTAAAAAAATGTATTTCCCTCCTCTATTATTTCTACAAGCATACAATCACCTTCATTTTGTCACATCTATTTGCCCTTTTATTTCTGTTCTGTTCTCTTTTGCCATTCATTTGAAATGTACCTGTTAAAGCACTTTGGTAAACACTTGTGTACCAATAAACTGGCTTGACTTTTCCTGAACCACAGTGAACTGTAGGGGGCACTCTAGCTGTGTGTTTGGTACGAAGAAATGAATGGTGAAAAAATTAGACCAACCCATGTATTTCATGAGTAGGTGTAGGTGTGTGTGTGTGTGTGTGTGTGTGTGTGTATGCATATGTGTGTGTGCGTGTGTGTGTGTGTGTGTGTGTGTGTGTGTGTATATACCTCAGTTTGTATGTTGGGCACTGATCCTGTGTTGCCATTGGCGATAGCGGAATTGGAACTGTTGGGACTGCTTGGACCTGAACCTGGAGCGCTATTACAGAGAGAGGAGACTGGGCGAGAGACACAGACAGTAGAAAAAAAAGAGAGAGAGAGAGGAATTAAATTCTATTGAATTCATCAAATGTATTGTGGAACACTTTGTATTTATTTCTGAATTGTTTTGGTCGGGTTTGAACCTTGCAATTCTTTCACACTGAAAGGCACTATCACGGGAGCACACACACACGCGCGCGCGCGTTACTTGTGTTCACCTGATATCTCTATGGCTCTCTTCTTAAAGGTGCTGATGACGGTTCCGTCTTTCCTGCGGAGGAGCGGCGAGCTCCGCCTCTCTGCCACCTTCTGCTTCAACCGTGAGCGCACTTTAAGGTTAGGCTCAGAGACTGCACGAGAGATGCAGAGACAAAGAGAGAGAGAGAGCGAGAGAGAGAGAGAGAGAGAGAGAGATTAAAAATACTACTCGGAGAAGGAGACTGGGTATATCTTGCTGCCCAGTATGTATTAACATGCCACAACCTGAGGGAAAGTGAATGACCGACACACACACACACACACACACACACACAGTATATATTTGGACTTATTGTATTTGATGCTTTGCTTTGGCAACATTGTATCATAAAATGTTCATGCCCCACTGAATTGAATTGAATTGGAATGAAAATGGTTCAGCTTGAGTGGTCTCCTTGACATGTGTTACGAGTTTCATTGTGACTACACTGTATTGTGTTGCGGACTATTTCATTGGGGGGATATTTTGAGGTGTCTGGTGATTGGCCAACAGGAGACTATCAGGGCGGATACAGGAACACATGGCTTTCTGGTAATCCTCTACATTACAATTTGGCTGGCGGTCCATATTGGCTGGCTATTTAGCTTGCTGGATGAGCGGCTATAGTAGGGGTATTTTAGGGAAGCTTTGATACACAGGTCAAGGTTGAGGGCAAGAAGGGAAAGGAAAAAGGCATCCACTTTTAATTGGTTTTAGCTGTCTAAACAGCTTTTTTTGGGCACAGAGGCAGCCGATGACAGATGGACCTGAGCAACACTTACACGTGCATCTAAACATTTTTGAATATAATTGAAAGTCCATTCAAAAAGTTAAATGTTCATGTATTCTATATTCATCACACAAAGTCCTTTATTTTGGTTATAATTTTCATGATTACAGGCCGTGGCATAAAAAAATCCAGTGTCTCAAAATATTTGAATATTACATTAAACCAAGTATTTATATTACAGACATGTCAACCTTCTGAAAAGTATGTTTATTCTAGATTCCTTTTACTTTATGTTTAACAAATCTAGAATAAATGAAAGTTTTACATTTTGAAGATGCATCTCTGTACATGGGCATGCAGGGATCTTGCACCAGTGGTTTAAATTCTTCATTATCATGTGTAAGGCTGCAGTGGTTGGGATAGAGTAACCCAGGACACATAGGAGTATATTTACTGAGCATGTAATTCATACTATACATATGTATATGTGCATTACTACATTTCATCTGATTTACACAAGTGCCGTTTAGAAGACCTGATAGCAGCTGCTTTGACATGTGCCTGTCTGAATAGCTGTCTGGGGCGCGAAAGAAAGTGGTCTCTGTAGCTGAACTTGGAATATATGTTGAATAGAAGGTTCTCAAGAGTGTACTCATCCGGCAAGGGGAAAGGCTACAGGGTATGTGAGAAAAACAGTATTTAATAAAGGCTTCGGGCTCTACAAAAAGATCAGTAATTGAGGGGATTAAATATAACTCATATCACAATGAGACGCATGGCTACATATTCAAGCAGGAGGCCACTGAGGCAAACAGGGAACCTTAAAATCATCTGGCTCTAACGGGTCAGCATGCACACAGCTGATTACTAGTATTATCAAACTAAGCTTTACTTCCAAAGTCAAGAGTTAGCGTATCATTAACTACTTTTACATTAGTTTGTGGGGTTTCCTGTTCACATAAACACTGTGTGGACTAGTAACCATGAGGTCGCTGGTTAGATCCCCGGCACCGGACAGGAGGGTGTTGTAACACTAGTGGAGGCTGGTATTACATGTAGCCTACGTGGCCCACCATCTCTACCATTGTTAAGACACTTAACCCAGAACTGCTCCAGGGGCGCTGTACTATGGCTGACCCTGCGCTGTACTATGGCTGACCTGGAGCTCTCACCCCCTCTGAAGTGTGTTAACTTGAGAGGGGATATGCGAAGAAGGAATTTCGATGTACCTTGGGTAAACCAACAAATAAAGTAACCTAACTTAAGTACAAATGTGTATGTTTGGCCTACCTCATCCCTGCTGATTGAGACTCACACTGATTCCAACACACTTACACACACACACACACACACACACACATCCCCCCTGTAAATCCTACCCGTCTTGCGTAGTGGGAAGTCGTCTTTGCTCTCGTAGTTCCCCAGCAGTGAAGGCAGTTTGTAGGAGGGAGGAGTAACCGGGGTGTTATTCTGCTCCAGGTGATGGGCTCCCCTAGAAGCACACATGCGCGCACACACGCGCGCACACACACACACACACACAGGAGAGCCAGTTAGCTGCATGTGACTAAGTTGTGTCAGGCAACCAGCTTGGTGAAGTTGTACTTCATTGAATCATTTCCTAGAATGCATATCCTGTGACTGTGCGGGTGGAAATAGTTTTCTCCGTGCCTCCTCTTCCATTGTTTTCCCCTCTGCGTAATTGCTGAACAGTGGTGCAAAATAGATTCAGGAAAAAGCTTAGAGAGGGGTTGACACTGAAATCTGACTGCTGATGTTTTTTGTATCAGTGAAACATTTCCTTTCTGCCATTAACTGGACGTGAAATCATGTCATCTATGGCCCCCTTTTCCAGACATGGAACAAAGTGAGCATCACAGTGAGTGTAAAAGACTGTTGAAAAAGTCTTCAAACCCCACAAACAGGAGCCGCTGTCCTGATGGTGCACTGCTCACACTAGGCTATAGGAGGAGGCATCACACTCCCTGAACTGTGACTGAGAAAAAAACATTCTCCCACTCATGTGATATATATCCTCACCAGCACTTTGGGGAGAAGGAATGGTTCAGTCCGCCAGTACCGGGCTCTTTCTTATTGAGAAGGAACTCCTGCAGCTTCAGCTTCACCTCTGTGCTGGCGATGGCACCTTCCAAAATCACATTCAGAGAGAGAGAGGGAGGGAGAGAGAGAGGGAGGGGGAGAGAGAGAGAGAGAGAGAGAGAGAGAGAGAGAGAGAGAGAGAGAGAGAGAGAGAGAGAGAGAGGCAGAAATCAGGACGCATGTCTACACAGGGCAACCATGTGCATGTCCATATGAGCAGGACTACCGAGTGGTGCGTGTGCATTCAACAGAAGATGCGCGGCCCTCTGGTGCTCATGTGTGCGACTGTGTTTGACCACTGAATGTACCGTTCACAACTGTTAATATAAAACTTCACGCACTGCAGTTCATGAAGAATAGAAGCACTGTCCAGTTTTGCTCTTTTATAGCCCCTATAATGCATCTATGGTTTCGCAGTTATGGCAGCCTATAGTGTATCATTACAGCTATTGAAATGCTCATGCTATCTTAGTGCGTCAATGGAATTTCCCATTCAAAATTAGCATTGAGCTAGCGGACTAAGCTCTCGTTATTTGGCACACGGTTGTAGCAGTTATGCTAGCCATGCAGGGAATCATGTTGGCTTACATTACACAATGTATTGTACGACCTATATGCTTGAAAAAAATATACATATATGGTTTTCTTGTATGGATATATGCATACATATATGCTGATTCGTAGTGGTTTGGCTCGGCGCTGTATAGAGTGCGAGTGGAAAAGAGCCAACAGTAGTATATGACCTACTCTCTTTGCCTTTCTCCTTGTTCCTTAGCAGCAGCAGCTGTTGCTCCAGTCGGTGTTTCTCTTGCTCTTCATGTCTCTGCTGCTCCAGTTTCCTCTTCTGCTCCAGCTCCTGCTGCCTCTTGGCCGCCAGCAGCTCCTGTTGTTGCTTTCACACACAAACAGAAAGGAGTCATTATGGAAGGTGTTTGCCCCTTAGTGAACTATAGCCAATCATATGAGGGTGAGGAGAGTGACTCAAAGAAGCTAAATACCTGACTAGCTACCTTCAGGTGTTCCTGTAGCTGGACTTCATGTTGCCTGGTGAGCACCTCGTGTTTCTTCTGGAACTCTGCAAACAGCAGCTGCTTCTGGAGCTCCTGCTGCTGTTTGAGGAGCACCAGTTCCTGCTGGAGCTGCTGCTCTCTGAGCGACGTGTCCACGGCCCCAGACAGAGAGCCAACCCTGGGCTCCGTACGCAGGTCCACTGGGCCTCCTCCTCCTCCGCCTGGGCCTTCTCCTGGACCACCTGGAAGAGCAGCAACAAAGGTCAACTTTTAATTTTCCTTTTCTTTTTTTTTCTTTATTTATACAGGTAAATCCCATTGAAACTAGAGACTCTATTTCAAGGGAGACTTGTTCCCATTCACACACAGATAGCAGGCTAACTATCGGAGAGCAATTTAGGGTTCAGTCACTTGCTCAGGGACACTTCGACATGGGGGGATCGAACCACCGACCCTGTAGTTGAGGGTCGACCGGCCTACCCACTTTGTCACAGCCGCCCACAAACTTTAGCCATCCTGATTACAGAGTGGATTTTTCTCCCCCTCGTCCCTCCACTAAATCAAGCCAGCGTTTCTTCAGATATGGACCACACCCCAAAGACTATTGGAGGACTGTCTACTGACCTCCTTCTCCCCCTCCTCCTCTCTGGTCGTTGGCTGTTACAGGGCTCTGCATGCCCGATGGGAGGCTGCTCTTCACCTCCACTACTGCAGGACAGACAGACAAGACAAGAGAGGGAAGGAGTGATTGATTGATTAAACTGGAAGATGTCACATTCATTGAGCACGCACACACACAAACACACTGACACACACACACACACACACACACACACACACACACACACACAGAGTTCCCATTTCATTCAGATCCACTGTGATAGTGTTGTAAGAATAAGGAACAACATCGTCCTGCCGCCTTAATATAGCCACGGGCCTAACATTAACCTAGCATTCCATAGCACCGACTACTGCCAATGCAACCCCAGTGTTGCATTGGCAGTAGGCCTATATTCAGCTCGGCTAGGCTAATGGACACTGCAGAATATGTTAACATTTGCAATACACATTCTGCAGGGACAACTCATCAGAGAGGCCTGCTGTTATTTATAGAAAGATGGACACAAGAGAAAACGGGAAAAATAAAAGAGGGTGGAAATACGAAACGGTTCAAACTGTAACTGTGTGCCTGCCTTCCCGCCCCTCAATCAGTGGCAGACCCAGTGCCTTGTACTGATCTGGATTTGTGGCCTCCACTCAGGCTAATCAGTGTGAGCGATTAATATTGATTTCCTGCTCTGGGCACCACAGTGTGGCGTTGGCCGGCTTCTTCTCACCTTGTGAAATGAAAGATATGAGAACAAAGCGAGGCAAGGATTCATCATCATTCATTTACAATGTGTCAACGGCATTTTAAGCGTCAACCTATGAAGTGTTACCGCTGGGGTATATCTAGGTAGATGGAGTTGGGCGAATATCAACAGTTGGTGGGTGCTGCTGACTCTACAGTCGGGTGCCACTGCCAACCAAACATCGAAAATGGACAGGGTGATAAAACCGATATCTATATTTTTTTTTAAACACACCAGACAAATCTAAAAATCAACATGATGGAAATATGACATTCATGTCTCTTCAGTGGATGTTATGTACATCATAACTTGCTCGCTCCTTTAGCTTCTGGTTCTAAGTTGCTTGTATCAATATGCCAACTTTTCCAACTCAACATTAAACCTGTTTCTTTTATCTTTTGCACTTCATAAACCTTTTACATTTTTTTATTTTTTTTTGCAAACTTAATGCAAAAATAGCAGCTGGGTAAACACAGGTGGACAGAAAGATATTTTAAGGGTGTAGTTGTTTAGGTTGTTACTTGTTACAATAGGCATACAGACGCTTGAACTTGGCACACCGCTTGGATCGGAAGCTCTTTATCAGCTAAGCTGCTCCAATCAGCTTACACTGATCACTCGTATGAGTGAGACTAAACTAAAGAGAGAGTTTGTATGACGTCATTCGGACTACTTCATTCGGCTGGCTATTAGTAGTGCAGAGAGCCAACAGGTTGACTAAAAGTGTCTGTTAAACGGATGGTGGAGGGGGAGAGTAGGGGGCCACCTGTCAACACCTATCGATGTGCCCTAGAGCAGGGCTCTGACTCTGACCTGACTACAACCCTTCTGGCCTTTGCTGACCCCTACAATGGGATCAGGCTATACTCTCAATACCTTGCCACACACTCGGACGTCAGACCTCTCTGCAATTCTGCAATGCAATTAGTACTTTCCTACTGTGCAGTCTGGCCTTCCTATTCGGAGGTTTTCCGATTCGTCACGTCACATTCTTTGGCACGCCAGTTCTGCATCACGTCGAGGGTTCTAAGCTAATCAAAAAGACACATCCTAGATAGCGTATTAGCTCAGTCTTGGAGGATTGTGACTGATTAGAGGAGGAAACGATTTCCTCCTTTTAGATCTTTACTGTCTTTACTTGACTTACTGACCTCTGACCTCAGCCCTTAAAACACAGAGAGAGAGATAGAGAAATCATTCTGTATCAATATTCAGTAAAAGGGTTTGCCCTACTCATTCAAATCTTTTGTCACAGCTCAGCACAAGCACTGCTTTTATCTCTGGCTAAATGTTGTGGAATGAACGGATTATGTTTCACTCACACGCTTGCACTTGCACACACACAAAAAAAGCAGCCCAATTTCAAGTTTGTTACTGTTTGGTGAGCTCAGTCCAAAGAAAATTGAAAAAAAATAAAAGTTGGTAAAAAGCCCAAAAGCAGTGAGCTGGGGATAAACAAGGCAGTGTGTCTTTGTGCGTGTGCGTGTGTGTGTGTGTGTGTGTTGAGGATGGGGGTTCTATGCATATATGTGCAGCCACTCACATCTAAATTACCTAAACAAATATTCTGGTGTTTCAGTGTGACGCACGTGTCTCCCCTTCCACTACACTGTCCCTGTGTGTGTGTGTGTGTGTGTGTGTGTGTGTGTGTGTGTGTGTGTGTGTGTGTGTGTGTGTGTGTGTGTGTGTGTGTGTGTGTGTGTGTGTGTGTGTGTGTGTAAGACTGGTCTTTGAGTGTGTGCACAACCGTCCGTTTGGCAAGGGAGCAGCATTCCACAGCAGCCAGCGTCTGACGTCAAACTGAAGACATTTATAGTCTGGTAAACACACGCACGCACACACACTAACTTACAGTCTGACAAAGAGGCAACATTTGAGTCAGTGGTATGAGGCTCGAACAGACTACAGCTCACTGCACAGTAAGTCATGCACAGAGATAGACGCAGAAAAAAAAAGAATGAACGACAAGACTGTGCATCCGAATGCAACACAGAGAATTTAAAGGTCACCTAATATGCAATAGGTACTTTTTTATGTTTTTTCAACAATAATATGGGTCAGACTACAGAACTAAAATATGAGAAAAAACAACCATATCTCTCTTCCTCCACCTTTATGTAAACAAGTGTTCAAAAACCCCAGTCAGATTTATCTCCCCTTATGATGTCATAAGGGGCGAAGCCATACCTCTTTTTTATATAATGCAACTGCAACAATACCAAGATTAGATTCCTTCATGTCTGGCCATCTTTGTCTAATTAGCCAATCAATCATTTGGTGTATCAAATGTCAGAGAAATGGGGAAAATGGTCATCAGTTTCAACAATCAAATTGCTTGATTGGTCCGACAAGCATTCAAAAAAATTAAATAAAATACAATGCAATACCAATATAAGACTAAGGAAAGAAGAACAATTATTTCAGTACAAATTATTAGTTGCCAATTCCTTTTAAATTAATAGAGACACTTCCACCAGCGAGATTTTTTTTTTTTTTTTCTCAGACCACTGGAATGCGCCAGTTCCATACTATGATCCAGCTGGGAATTTCTTAATTCTGCCTTCTACAGGAATGCTATACATGTGCTCGCTTTAAGGCCATTGTGATCCTCAATAATGTGTGTCCACATAATGAAAGCTGTTTGCCGTTTTATACGCTCTGTCTAATGTCTCCTTCCTGCCACACAGGAAGCGTCCCCATGCTTCCAGCGGCTTTGGAACAAACACAAGTAGAAGAAAGTTGACGGATTGTCTCTGGAAAGTGCAGTGCAGAAACAGTAGAGCAATGAACCAAGCAACAAATATGCAGATTAAGAAGAAGCAACTTTGGTTTAATAGTTGACAACAAGCGCTCGATGCTTTTTCTCTTTTGCCTCCTGGAGCCTCCCATTTGAACTCCTTTAAGTCCCTCGTTTCCTCTGATTACATGTACCATCTATGTCCACCGTCTGATGCGTCGGCCATTTAAAAAAAAAGACAAGGACACTAACTTGGCCAAGATTAGTCAATGCTGCCTATAAATAAGGAAGACTGCTGTGTGTATTTTCAAGGCCAGTCTCTTGTTTCTGTCGCTCCCATTTCACATTGCTGCTGGTGTTGCTGCTGGGAGGTAATTCTGGAAACCAATATTTGTCTTTTCTCCTCTCTCTCTCTCTCTCTCGCTCTCTTTCTACCCGTCTTGTACATTCTGCGTTGCTAAAAGAAAAAAAGGGACTATGACATCAGCCCTGCACAACACTCTAAAAAAAGCCAGGAGTCAGAGAGACAGAGGGGGGAGAAAGAAAAGACGGAGCGCCAGAGAGAGTGAGGTATAAAAATAGTATAATGGCTGTGTGTACTTCAGACAAATTAGAAGCTAGGAGAGAGAAAAGAGTCACATGTGTAGCGTTGCTATAGAGACTGAGGGTGGGTCGGAAGTATTATGGGCTGGTAGACCGTAGGTCATCCATAGCAGATGCTGTATGTTGTGCCTGCAGCAGGGCTTTGACAACATCTACTTCAATTGATTACACAACAAGTAAGTATATTTTTTAAAGCTGCACTAATCAAAAATGTTGATACTGACAATGGCTCCAATCACTTTGTTTAATGTGAAGGAGTTCAAGGTGATGAACCCAAAAAAAATTATTAGCCAATAGTGCTGTTGCCCTGAGCTGGAGTAGGGTCTGGCTGCAGTACTGGAGCACTGGATCATTACGATCCCATAATAAAGTTTTAATATAATGAAAACTTAGTACAGTACTCCAGTAAATAGGATATATACGGCACCGCAATATATACGGCACCGAGAGATAAACTAGTGCGCTCAGCTGACTGAACCCTTCGGCTCAGCTGTTAGCCACCAAGCTAATGTTATGCTAGCAAGCTTCAAAGTCAGTAACATTACAAAGGACAAAAAGTCAAATGAAAACGGACAATGGAATTATAATTTAGCAACAGAGGGGTATACTACGAAGCAAACTCAACAGAGCCCGGCTCTCTTTTCTTGATCTGGTTCAACATAACACATACCCTCGCTCAAAGCTAACCGGTATCACGAAGGCAGTTATCAACCTCTTATGTTGAACGAGGGTTTCAACTTCAGGCTCTGTGCGCATCCCCATGAGAGGGGGCGTTTGACCCGTCATTTGACTCTGCTTCCGCACAAAATGGACTGATCTTGTGCCGCTAACTTTACACAAACGGACTGATTGCGAGCAGCTGAGTAAAACAAAAGTGTGTCGCCAACTTCATTCAAGAGGAAAAGTTTATCAGTCTGAATTATTACAGCAGAAAACAGAGAGCCGAAAAAAAACTCTTACTGCAAATAAGGAGAGTGGAATGCTGCCAGCATGGAAATGATTTATTTATCTTGCCGATCGTTCTCGCAGTGCGTAACGTGACATTATAAAATAATGAAACGTTGAACTCGGATTTAAACACTATACCATTTAGCCTAATAGCATATAGGCTATATAGGCTACTTTGCTATATTTATAGCACTACGCCTATAGTCCCACACTTAAGAATGTAATTTAAGTCTGACACTGTCCCAAAATGAATAGCCTATGGAAAATCACTTTAGTTTTGGGCCACATCATAATGAATACAATTTTGATTTAGACTATCCTTTTATTTGAATCTTACAAATACCAATAGGCCTACATTAAAAAACATGTAGGCTATAGTCTTTATTTTTCGGCCAAATATGAATCTACTGTGATAAGCTTAACCTGCGAGTCTGCAACGATGTCCGAACTGTGACAGCTGTCACGTCCCAACTGTAATCACTACTGATGAAAAGAAAGAAGCCTACAGTGAAATAATGTTGCAACCTGTGATTTTATAGAACGCTTCATTAAGAGCCAGTGTGTGTAGATCGCCAGGTAAAATCATTTGAGGTGAGAGCATAAAGTGGCTCTGCATACAGTAGGTCTAGGCTATTTTACATTTTCTGCATCAATAACTATGCATGTGGCAAAAAGCCCCAGCGCGATGTGACAGTTCACTCTGCGGTAAGCCTTATGTCACGGCTTCGTTTCGTTCATTAACTTACTGATTAATAAGTTTACTGATTTAACTAGTTTACTCAGTGAGAAGTATCGCTCAGACAATATAGTCATGTCCGCGCCTCCGCGGGATTTCAAAAGGTGTAGTTTCCTTAAAGGGCAGCGCTCTAAGAGCCGAATTTAAGCTCAAACTCTGCAACAAAAACTGGTCTGGGCAGGTTAGCCGTGCAGCCTCTGTTACCATGGTGATCTAGCCAGGTAGAAAGAGAGCCACCTTTCGTGATACTGAAAACTCTGGCTTGAGACTCAACAGACCTCGCTCAGCCCTTAATCTCGCTTCGTAGTATACCCCTCTGGTCTAGCTGGCCGGTCTGCCATGTCATTATTTCCAAATAAATAACAAATTGCAGGGTGAAAATAACTGGCAAACATGTATTATCAGCTGCAGCCTGAATTTAACTTAGAACCTAGAAGGATGAAAAGTGAACTTTTGCGGTCACCCAATTCGGTAGGTGGCGCCGTGGCACAAAACCTGCACGTTTGGTTGGTTTTTAGAGTAGACATGCCCCCATAAGTCGATTGACATGTGTGATGTTTTTTTTTAATCACTTAACTGATAGTAATATTCGGCTAGTACTTTTATTGGTAAACAGTCAACAATGAACATCCCTATTTGCTATAGGCTTCATAGTTAAAACATAGTAGCATGATATTTTTTTAAATACATGTTTCTCCTTTGATTAGCTTTAATAGTTTCAGTGTCATCAGTATCATTTAGGCCTACATCAATGCATTAGGAGTTTTTGAAGAACAAATTAAATGGAAAGAGGTAAACCCAAGGCGAATCCTCGAAAGCCAAAGCTGCAGCAAAGATTAAATTGGCCCAACACAAACACCAATATTTAAGCGCCTGTGAGCCTGTTAAGTCTGGACACACACAAATACACTGACCGAGGTTCACCACTGAGCCAACATGGTAATTGCAGCTGAAAGGGAGATTAGAGTGAATGTGCGTTGTCCAAACCAAGCTCACTTAGCTTTGGCTGCTACATTGTTCACAAAGGACTCTCGAGGATAAATAAAACTTAAATGAAAAATTAAAATATACACACAAGATGTGCGTTTGATCATTACCATCAACATAAATTACTTCTACCAACAAAGTAAAGATGACACTTAGGGCTCTGTAGAGCACTCAAGGGTTCAATAGATCCTCTTCAAAATCTCCAAGGGTTCACAAACAAAAGGGTTATCCATACTCCTGAAAACTGACAAACAGCAGTGTACAATAGCAGAAGGAATATTGCTGGAAATCATGATAGGAGTGTGATATATTGAAAAATGCTTGAGGCATTATTTCCCCTCTAATCCTGAAAAAGTGAAGAGAGGACATTGTGCTTCATGGATTTGCTTAAAAACAGTGGGATTTTTTTCAATATGCCTTTTTATTCATTCAACATCCTTGTCAATCTTTTCGTAACAATTTTAATTGTTGACTTATTTGCCTATTGTATCCTCAGTTTTTAAAACATAGAGCAAATACCTGTAAATGCAAAGAGAACCAAATCAGCAGCATTCCAGAAAAATAGGAACCATATTGATGGGTTATCATTAGCCTTAGACATATTAAACGATACTGGTAGAAAAAATTACGGAAAAAAGTTCATATTAATGGTTTGGTCACTATTACTCTTTGTGGTACTTCTGTTTTGGACATTGGCGCTCAGCTTTGGACCTTTAATCTAGGTGGTTTGGAGGGAGAAAGAAGCATGCCAAAGAAGCATTTTGCTATAGATTCAGTGAGTTAGCTGTGGGCTACAACTTTAGCCCTGTTATATATATATAACAATATATATATAACAATATATATATAACAATATATATATATATATATATATTGTTATATATATATTGTATATATATATATATATATATATATATATATATATATATATATATATATATATATATATATATATATATATATGCCGAAATAACTTTGAGCAGTCTTTGTTTGCGGTGTACCCTCTGGCTGTACAGACAACTGTCACTAAATAACCGATCCTTGCAAAGTGAGCCACTTTTCACAGCTCACACTGCTGGATGCCTTGATGAGCAGGTTAAACTACACTTCCATTGTTTTTTAGAACAACTAGCATGCACCTGTCCCTTTCACCTCACAGAGCATGTTTGTCTCCCTCCGTGCCCCCCATGGGGAAGTGTTGCACTTAGCACAACAACTTTTGTGATTTTTAACCAAATCATAATATGCCTTTTACATTTGGGTCCAAATCCTTTAGTCTAATATCCCCTCAAATCTTCAGCACACAGCAGTCCCCCTCTCCTCCTCCCCTCCCTCCCAATCTTTCCTTTTCCCAGAGATGACTCACCGGTGCTGGGCATGGCAGCAGTGCCGGAGCCCCTGTTGCCGTTCAGGAGCTCCAGAGGCTGGTGGTGGCTGTCTGTGCTGGCAGAGGAAAAACAGGACTCAGTCTCGTAGATGGTCTGCAACATGGCGCACAATCCTGACACTGGGGGATGCAACAGCATGCCAAGACGAGAGGAAGTGCTTTATTTTGTCACAAAAATGTATTAAAAAACACCCGTCAGATCCTCTTCCCAGACAGCAGCATGGCTTAGGTTAGGATTCAAGTTGCCTTGGACAGATGGGAGACGGACAACGCTATATGCTTTTCAAAAAAAAATTAACCACGTATTACTCATCCTGGGTCCATATCTTAATTAAAACATTTCCAGAGAGGACCCAGGGAAACTCCTCTGCGCTTTTGTTGCGTAATCTGCCAAAGGTGTCCCGTTTAAGGCTGCAGTTTGATGTGTGCAGGTAGACTCTGCACACATCAAACGACTTAGTTGTCCTGGTGCTTCCGTCGTCTCTGGCACTTCGGTTTGTGCTGTGATGACCAGTCAGTGACACTAAGGGCATGTCATTTTCTTTTATGTTGTAGCCTCGGCTGCAGGTTCCAGAAATCCTTTCCTCGGCGAATCAATGAATGAAAATCAAAAAAGCTTGTACAGCTCTGGGAGTCAAATTTAGGAAAAAACAGACTCTGCCATGACCTGAAATGTGACTTTCTGGTCAGTCTGTCTTGTGTACATCACCTGTCGTAACAATCCGTGCAGGAACACTTTGCTGGCTCCGGAGGCTGCAGGACGAGCCCCTCAGTATGTTACGTCCCGATATGGAAAAGGGACTAACATCAACGTGTGCGGATGAAAAGAAAAAAGTTTGCACTGAATGCTCCCGTGAGTCTTGACCGCCGTAAAAATTTAACAAGCAAATCCAAGAACCAGGAAGGCCAGGGGGGGGGGGAATCAGTGAAAATCCCGTCTGCCGTGTACAGCCTGTAGAACTGCAATTTCTATAAGCCCGAGAAGTGATGGAAGGGGATCGGCTGGAGAGCCGCGCCGCTGCAGCCTCTTCGCAGCTTTCCCGCAGCTTGCAACACACACACACACACACACTCACTCACACACACAACAAAAATAACTGAGACGAGGAGAAGCCCAATTCCCCGCTCTGGTGCATCAAAGGCTCCTCATGCTGCTGATCAGCTCCTGGCCGACGAGAGGGAGGAGGAGGTAGAGTCAGAGAGGCGAGGACGTAAATAGCTTTGGGAGAGCGCTCCCCGAGGTTCCATGCTTCCAAAATTAGAACAAGCACTGAGAGAATGACAGAGAGAGAGAGAGAGAGAGA